>PVKU01009631.1:0-59867 GCA_004027475.1 Anoura caudifer
TAGTTACATTTATACAATCCTAAAATTATTTCAGAGGAGGAAGTCTTCCACATGAAGGTTTTATCTCCTGTCCTCACAAAGAAAAAGAGGACAGCCAGACTGCCTTCCCTGCACCTACTATGTTTTAATAGTAACTCAAACAATTTTTTTTGTTAAAAAGGCATATTTTATGGTGACATATTCTAATTTCCTTGAACAGCAACACCTACACTGCTGTTTGACCAGGCAGCTGGGTACCACAGCCTAGCCAAATTGACACCTAAAATGAATCTCAGGCTGCCGGGAGCCTGAATCACAGACTTCTACTTCTTTTCCTGAGATACTGTACCCTAGTTTAGGGCAGAGGGAGAAGGAAGCACTGTGTGTGCCTGTGGGTATCCTTAGGGACTTTGGGATTTTGATGAAGACATTAGGTCACTACTTTAAGTCTGTATAGCTTTAAATAAACATTTCCTTTCCTTTTCACAAATCTCTGGCATTGAGAGATATCTTTCCTCTGATGGTGGACATAACGAACCTGGGGGGGTTCTTTCGGTAGTAGTATATCGTACACCCCTCTTTGTCCCTGTGTTCAGTCACATGATGTTGCAATGTCCATCTCCTTGCTTCTCTGTGGCCAAGAGGGAACAAAGCTTATTAATGCCCCAACCACTGCCGCTTCTCAAATTTAGCGGTAATGTGAAAAGGCAAAATTGTGGCATAAATGAAATAGTTATATTTAACAAATGAATGCTTTTAACACAAAGCTTTATGATTTTGAAAGTTATTCAAGAAGTACAAAGCTTATCAAGTTATTCCATGGGTGGGGCAGAATGCTGTAATGAGACACCAGTTAAATGGTGAGCTGAAAGGCTCCTTCTGTAACCAGAAAGACACTAGTGTTTGGGCTGCCTGTCACTACCAAACCCAATAAGCAATGGCAGCGATTGAATCTTTATGGGCATTTTATTCAGATGGCCAGCGACCTGAGAAGATGGTAGGTTCATATCCTAACAGACCATCTTCCCTTTTCTTTCCAGACCAGACTTTTTATACCAGGGAATAAACAAGGTGTGGTGAGGGTTTTGAGATTCAGGGAGGATTAGGTTAAAGAAGCTGCAACATTCCTGTCCTGAGCAGTTAGCTGTTCCCAGGGGAGAGTTGTCCTCTGTCTCTCCCAAGAACACAAAGGCTAGGATTCCTCCAGTTGTCCCCAGGCGGTAATCTTTAGCAGTGCCCCATGAGGCCAGCTGTTTCCCAGGAGCCTGGATGGGCCTTATCTGTAGTTTCTGAAACAAAAGCTTTAACATACACATTACTTGCTAGACTTATAACTTTTTACCTTAAACTAAAATTTTCCAACTCTTGAGTCCCCTATCACTTCCTTTCTTGCGGGTGTGCCTCTGACTGAACATATAACCAGTCCCCTTTACAGGGAATGTTCAACACCTACATTTGACATTCTTTGTGGATGTGAGGCCCAGGCAAAAAGTCCCCCTCACCTTGGGAGAGGCTCCAGATACAGCTTTAAGGTCCCTCAATGTTTAGTTATTCTCATGACCCTAAGGAGGGGGAGTCTCAGGCAGAATTAATAATGTGGCCACATGTCACATCCTCAGCCCTGGTCTCTTTTTTTCTAGCTATAGATTTACTCAACTGAATGTATAGCTTCTTCTAGGACTCAGGTTTTTCCCTCAGGGCATGGGAGGATCCATTTGCCCATCATTGAGAGCTACTCTGTGCCGGGTGCCATCACTGTTCCACAGGCTGTGGATAGAACAGACAAAGATTTCCACCCTCATGGAATATTCTAGTGGATGGAAAGAGAAGCAAGCAGTACACATAAAAGGGAAATGAAGTAGTATGTTTCATTCACTAGTATGAAATAAGTGTTATCAGGAAAAAAGCAGAAGAAGATCAAGATAAATGGGGCCCAGAGTGCAGAAGTAAAGGGTGAGGGGTATACCACAGTATTAAGTATGGTGGCCATGGTGGGTCTCTGAGGGACATTGAGAAGAGACCAGCAAAGACTGGAAGGAGATGAGACATCCTGGAGGAAACCTGAGAGAGGGTGTCCCTAGCAGAGATAACAGTGAATGCAAAGGGATACATAGTGAGTGCATGTACCTGGATGCTTGCTGTACTTAAGAATCAGCCAAGAGGCCAATGTGGTTGGCTCTGAATGATCAAGGCAGAGTAGTAGGAGAGGAGCTCAGGGAAGTAATGAGGGACAGATTATGTAGGGCCATGTAGGAATTTGATATGCCTCTGTATTGTGGCTGTTCACCTTTTAAAAATTACTATGTCCCTTCTGGGCCATTTTAGATTTTATTTTCCTAATTGCTACCATTCCATAAAATTTTAATAACATAGATATAACATATTTGTTTATGTATTGTAGCCCTTTGGAAGGCCACAAACTATTGTAATATCCAAGAGAGAGAGTGACTGAGTAGAATTTCTTGGGCAATGACCTTCTGAAGGTAAGAAAGGATGGGGTCTAGTGAAGGGTTAGAGAAGAGTATAAATAGTTCATCCCTGGTAACAGAGGGGCAGGCTGATTACATGGATGTGGATGCTGATAGTTGGATAGATTGTGGGTGGGGGAGTCTGTGAAAGTTTTTTAGAAGTGGGAACCATGGTCATTACCTAAGAGAGAGGATGAGAAGGGTTATTTGGAGTTTGAGGACTGAAGCTCAGGTGTAAAATAATCAACCTAGACTGAGCAGCTGAGAAAGAGTAGATGACAAGATCATTGGTAAACAGCAGCTCACAGAACTGAAAAGCTATAGCATTGAAAGGTTCACCTACATGGATTTTGAAATTGATGTGTGTTAGGACAGGTAGGAATTGGAGAGACTGACACTTAGCCAGGAGTTGACTTTGTTCAGAAGTGAAAGAAAGGACATGGTGGCTGACAGATAGCAGGAGCAATTTGCAGTGGGATCGCAAAGGCCTGAAAAACTATTGGCATGGCTCCCATTTCTGGTCATAAAAGTGGATCTGGGGGTAAGGCAGGTGAGGTGGGAAAATGTGACTTCAGAGGAGTAGCATTGTGAGCCGCAGGGTCAAGACCCAGGGCCAGCCAGTCAGTAACAGGTAAGTGACCAGGCAGACTGAGAGCTAGAGTAAGGAGGGACTCTTTTCCTGGCTTCATTAGAAGGTGAGTATATATTGGTTGGGGCAGGCATTTGAAATTACCTGATGATAGGATGAAGATGTGTAAACTTCCAGAGCTGCTAGTGAACATGACTTCATAGGAATTCAATGGATGGAAGTCTAGTGGTTTATTGACACCACTGTGGATTTATTAAGTAACATTTTCTTGCATGTGTGGAGAAATAGCTATATATTATTAGTGTTTGACACTATCAACTCATCCTCTATTCAGCTCCTGAAACCTCAGCTCAGGGCTGCTGTTAAAAACTTGCAAACTAAGAACAGAGAGGATCCAAGATGGAGGCAGGGTGGGTAGAAGTTGTACTCATCTCTTCTCTGGGCCCAGTTGGAATTATGACTAAATTGTAGAATAATCAACCTGAATAACAACTGAAGACTAGCTGAACAAGAAGTCTTATAACCAAGGATTTACAAAAGAAGCTACATTATGAAGGAAGGGTAGAGACATGAAAAGGGCTGGCCCTGAACCCACATGTGACAATTCAGAATCTGGACAGATATCTCAGTTGCAAAGGTCCCCTCTGAAGAGCAAGGGGTCTCAATCCCACGCTGGGCTCCTCAGCCTGGGAAGAGGAGCCCGCATAACATCTGGCAGTGACAATTGGTGGGAATTCTGTCTGTCAGGGTGAGATGGGAGCCTGCTAGAAACTCAGGCTGACACACAATATCTCATTTGGAGCCACTCGAACCTGGGCTCTGAAAGAAGAAGAGTAACTCAAAGGGTATCATAGAGGGAAAGACTGGCTTCTGTGGCTTGGAGAGAGGGCTAGGGACACAGCTGCCAATGTCTCTGTGCTGAATCCCTCTCACACTGCCCACAGACACCATTTTCCCTGAGTTGAGCACTTCCCTCCATGTGACATCAGTCTGGGGGAATGAACTAGACCTACCCATTGACTCCCTGTGGCCCTGCCCTGCCAAGCTTGCTCATTGCAGAGCAGTCTGCTGGCTGTGCCAGCCTGGGCCTATAGTGCAGACTTTCTTAGAAGGTAGACTCAGCAGGTGTCAGAGATGCACGGGGAAAGACAGAGTTGTTTGGTTTAGGGCCATATCCCTTCTGCAGGCCCCAACCAATACCACCATTCCTGTGTGGATCCCTCCCTCCACATGGCCATATCTCAATCTGTTTTTGCCTGATGAACTCTACTGGCCTTACCCTGATGACTCCCTGAGATGCCATCCTATCATAAAAGTCTGCAGGCCCCAGGTGCTTGGCAGCTGGCCTTGATGTACCCTGAGTCTTTTCCTGAGTGGCCACAGACCCAGCACTGGCACCAAGTTTGTATTAATCTGTTGAATACCACTCACCCCTGCCTAGTGACTCACTGAGAGTTTCCCTCAAGCAACTCACATACTGGCAAAGGCTCTTTCAGTGATTAAATCTAACAGGTAGCTGGCAGGCAGAGATTAAGCTTGAGGTGCCTTGGACCTTTTGCTGACCTGCCCCCAGGTTTGGTACACAGCTTGACCCCTCCCACACGCACCCAGGCCTGCAAAGGCAGCCACAAACTGTGGATCACTTTGTAGCTCATAACAGGTAACCCAGGGCTGGTCATAAGCAGTGTCTGACATTGACCTGTACCAGAGCCCCAGAACAAACACACCCATTGGCAGGCTTTAGGCCACAACTGGGCACGTGCCAATTAGCTCCACAAGCAGCACACCCGAAGGGAGATCTCAGCAGGTACTAGACCCTGCTGGGTAAAATTCCACTTCATGGGGTCAGCCCTGACACAGCTGCTGCTATACTGTGGTCAGAACCAGTCCTTATAGTCAGCTAGCCTGAAGGTCAACTTGACCCACAGATGGGCCAACAACAATCAAGACTCAAGTACAAAAGGGAGGGCTCACATAAACTATACAAGGGACATGTTGGATCACCTAGCTCGAGTGATCAGGGAGACAGTGCCATTGAGCCCCACAGGACACCTACTACATAAGGCCACCCTACCAAGACTGGGAGACATAGCAGATCTACCTGATACACAGAAATAAATACAGAGAGGAAGCCAAAATGGGGAACAAAGAAACATGCTCCAAATAAAATAACAGGAGAAATTCCTAAAAAAGAACTAAATGAAATGGAGGCAACCAATCTACCAGATACAGAGTTTAAAACAATGCTTATAAGGATGCTCAAGGAACTTAGGAAATGAACTCAGTGAGAACTTCAACAAAGAGATATTAAGTATAAAAAAGGAGAGTTTGGAATTATTCTTTGATCAGCTTTACTGCTTCACTTTTATCTTGGGTCTGATTCAAATTGGGCTTTTTGTTATTTGTTCCTCTGACTTTATTTGTCCTTGGGTTTGGCTGACACAAATGGCATTAACTGGGACTCTGTTATTTATCTCCTTGACTAGGGAAATTTAAGCTATTTATTCTCTGGTTAAGAAGAATGAGAGGTATAAACCATTTGTTCTCAAGTGTCCTTGGTTAGGGAAGGTCTTGTGATTCACCAGCTCTCTGTAAATTGTTCAAATTGTTTGGCCTTGTTTAATTGTCTTGTTTCAGTTACTCCATTCCACTTGTCTAGGAATTTTTCTAGTTTCTTACTATCCTGCCTCAGTTATTAATTGTCTTTGTATATTTAATTGGCAAGTTATTTTCAACTTGATTTTATGACTATTGAAAAAACTTTTGCTTTGATGTGTTACATATAGCCTTTAAAAGAATGGCAAAGGTGGATAGCTACAGACCACATTGGAGCACCACAACCCTGCCCCTGCACAGCTTATCCTCTGCAGAGGGTGGAGGTTGATGGTCAGTGGTTGCAGCCTATCCTTGCAGCTGACTGGCCTGGGTAAATCCCTCCCATTGATCTGCCAACAGCAAAGCTCAACTACAAGAGGAGGGTGTACTCAGCTCACATGAAGGGCACAGGTTGAGTACCCAGTTTGGGTGATAAGAGAGTGTCTGCCACTGGACCCTACAGGACACATACTACATTAGACCACACTACCAAGACATGGAGTCAAAACAGCTCTACCTAATACATAGAAACAAACATATGGAGGCTGCCATAATGAGTCAAAGAAACATGGCCCAAGTGAAAGAACAGATCAAAACTCTAGAAAAAGAGCTAAACAAAATATGTACAAGCTATCTCTATAAGATGCAGAGTTCGAAACAATGGTTATAAGGGTGCTCAAGGAACTTATGAGGACCTGAGCAGCATAAAAAAGATCCAGTCAGAAATGAAGGATTCACTAATTGAGATAAAGAACAATTTACAGGAAAATAACAGTAGAGTGGATGAAGCCGAGAATCAAATTAATGATGTGGAATATAAAGAAGCAACAAACAACACATCAGAACAAGAAGAAAAAAGAATCCAAAAAAATGAGGATAGTATAAGCAGCCTCTGCAACAACTTCGAGAGATCCAGCATTAACATCATAGGGGTGCCAGAGGAAAATAGAAAGAGCAAGAAATTGAAAAACTATTTGAAAAAATAATGAGCAAAAACTTCCCTAATTTGTCGAAGGAAATAGACATACAAGTCCAGAACGCACAGAGTCCCAAACAAGAGGGATGCAAAGATGCCCACTCCCAGATACAGCAAATTAAAATGCCAAAGGTTAAAGATAACGAGAGAATCTTAAAAGCAGCAAGAGAAAAGAAGTTAGTTACCTACAATGGTGTTCCCATAAAACTCTCAGCTGAGGTGAAGCAGGCAGCCCCACATTTGCATGAAGATAAACCAGGAGGCACAACTGGGGAGCGAGACAGAACATGGAACCCAGGGGTCCGTGTGGGGAAATAAAGCCTCAAAACCTCTGATTGAAAAACCTGTGGGGGGCGGGGGTGCTACCAGCCAAGATGGAGGTGTAGGTGGACACATTGTGCCTCCTCTCACAACCAAGATTGAGGACAACAAAAATATAGAACAAAAAAAAAAAATTCCTAACCAGAACAGATAGAAAATTGAATTGTATGGAAGTCCGACAATGATTCACCCAGACCATTAAGAGAGGTGGAGTCGGTGGCCAGAGGAGAGGGGTCACAGCAGGAAAAAGCAGTGGCTAGTGGTCCCAGGCACATAGGCGGCAGTTGGCACACCCCAGGCGCACAGGCAGCGGTTACCGAGCGCAGGGAGGCAACAAGCAGAACAAGCGAGGCACACCAGGTGGCTGACCGCGGTCACACATTCGAGCACAGATAAACCAGGCAAAAATGGGTAGCAAGACAGACTGTGCAACACAGATCCCCAGCACCAGGAATTAAAGCCTAAAAGCACAGATTGAAAACACTTGTGGGGGTTGAGGTGCCGGGAGAGAATCCCAGACTCACAGGAGAGTTCGTTAGAGGGACCCATAGGGTCCTAGAATGTACACAAGCCCACCCGCATGGAAATCAGCACCAGAAGGGCCCAGTTTGCTTGGGGAAAGTGGCGGAAGAGACTGAAATACAAGAGAGTGGAGCAAGTGCCATTGTTCCCTCTCGGACCCCGCCCCCACATCCAGCAACTGGGTTGCCCCTCACTACATAACAGCCTTGACCGGACCAAAACAAAAAACAAAAAACAAAAAACAAAACCAAAAATGACTCAAACAGGAAAACAGATCAAAGCCCCAGAGATAATTCATCTTAGCGACCAAGAGATAGGCAACCTATCAGATGCACAGGTCAAAGCACTGGTGATTAGGAAGCTCACAGAATTGGTTGATTTTGGTCCCAAGTTAGATGAACAAATGAAGGTTACAATAAGTTAAATGAAGGAAAATGCACAGGGAACCAATAATGATAGGAGGAAAACTGGGACTCAAACCAATAGAGTGGACCAGAAGGAAGAAAGAAACAACCAAACAGAAAAGAAGGAAGAAACAAGAATTCAAAAAAATGAGGAAAGGCTTAGGAACCTCCAGGACATCTTTAACATCCCAACATCTGAATTATAGGGGTACCAGAAGGGGAAGAGGAAGAGCAACAAGTGGAAAACTTATTGGAACAAATAATAAAGGAGAACTTCCCCAATCTGGCAAAGGAAATAGACTACCAGGAAATCCAGGAAGCTCAGAGAGTCCCAAAGAAGTTGGACCCAAGGAGGAACACACCAAGGCACATCATAATTACATTAGCCAAGATTAAAATGAAGGAGAGAATTCTAGAAGCAGCAAGGGATAAGGGGACAGTCACCTACAAAGGAGTTCCCATCAGACTGTCAACTGATTTCTCAAAAGAGACCTTACAGGCAAGAAGGGGCTGGAAAGAAGGGGGCTGCAAGTCATGAAAGGCAAGGACCTACATCCAAGATTATCTTATCCAGGAAAGCTATCATTTAGAATGGAAGGGCAGATAAAGTGCTTCCCAGATAAGTTTAAGTTAGAGGAGTTCATCATCACCAAGCCCTTACTTTAGGACAACAGGTTAACGGGACTTATCTAAGAAAAAAAAGAAGATAAAAAAAATACGAACAGTAAAATAACAACAAACTCACAACTATCAACAACTGAATCTAAAAAAAAAAAACAAAAAACCCAAAAACCAAAAAACAAAACAAAAACAAACTAAGCAAAGGAGTAGAACAGGAACAGAATCACTGAAATGGAGATCACATGGAGAGTTATCAGTAGGGAGTCAGAGGAGGGAGAATGGGGGAAAAGGTACAGCGAATAAAAAGCATAAATGGTAGATACAAAATAGACAGGGGAAGGTTAAGAATAGTATAAGAAATGGAGAAGCCAAAGAACTTATATGTATGACCCATGGACATGAAGTAAGGTGGGAGAATGATGGTGGAAGGGGGGTATAGGGCAGAGGGGGATAAAAGGGAGAAAAAAATTGGACAACTGTAATAGTATAATCAATAAAATATATTTTTAAAAAGAATACAGTTTTCTAAAGGTTTTGGATTAAAAAAAGACTGTCAGTTGATTTCTCAAAAGAAACTTTGCAGGCTAGAAGGGATTGGCAAGAAATATTCAAAGTCATGAAAAGCAGAGACCTACAGCCAAGATTGCTCTACTTAGTAAAGCTATCACCTAAAATTGAAGGGCAGATAAAAGGCTTCCCAGACAAGAAAAAACTGAAGGAGCTCATCACCAAACCATTACCAACTCATTATTATATGAAATGTTAAAGGCACTTATTTAAGAAAAAAGAAGATCAAAACTAGGAACAATAAAATGGCAAAAATAAATATCTATCAACAATTGAATCTAAAAAAAACAAACTAAGCAAACACAAAGAACAGAGACAGTATCATGGATATGGAGAGCCTTTTAAAGGTTGCTGCATGGGAGGGAGGTGTGAGATATTAGATGAGGAGTTGGGAGGATTAAGATGTACAAATAGGTAGTTACAGAATAGCCATGGGGATGTAAAGTACAGTATAGGAAATGGAGTAGCCAAAAAACTTATATGGATGACCCATGAACACAAACAATGGTGGGGGGATTACCTGAGGGAGTGGTTCATGCTGGGTAAAGGGTGGGAAAGGGGGAAACATTAGGACAACTGTAATAGCATAATCAATAAAATATAATTTAAAAATAATAAAAATAAAAGAATGGCAGAGGATTAAAATCCAATTTATTTTTCTAGGCAAATTTGATTTATTCTAAATTTTAACTTTTTTTAATCCTCACCTGAGGATATATGTTTATTGATTTTATAGAGAGAAGAAGGGAGAGAGGGCGTGAGAGAGAGAGACAGATGGAGAGAGAGAAACATTGATCGGTTGCCTCTTGTATGCACCCCAACCAGGGATGGAACCCACTACCTTTTGGGATGTTGTATGGGATGATGCTTCAACCAACTGAGCTACCTGGCCAGGGCAATTTTATTCTAAATTTTAAATCTAGACTTCTTCTTATATGGTGTTACATGAAAAGGGAAAGTGAATATTTTGAATTTTTAGTTTTCATTTTTTTCCAGTGATCTCTGACTTTTGATTGGCATCCTGTCCCCCCCACCAGAGGGGTCCCTCATTTCTGCTGCCTTTAACATCTCCAAACTTTGGTGTCATTGACCTCAGACACCACGTTTCTGTCCACACTCCTACAGGTGGTGGCCCTGTGGTTGGATTGTATGGAGTGACTGTTGTCCAGGACCTCACCAAGGTTGAAGTCTTTCCCTTCTTCCAGCAAGTGGAGGTAGCTGGCTACCTCAGCCTCCAGCTTGACCTTGATATTCAGCAGGGCCTCGTACTCCTGGGTCTGGCACTGCCCCTCTGCCTGGGGCTGGGCCATCTCTGACTCCAGGCGCAGCAGGATCTTGTTGAACTGTTCCATCTGCATGGCAGAGTGTGTCTCTGCCTCCCTCATGCTATTCTCCAAAGTAGCCTTCAGATTTCTCCTTGAGTGCAAGTTGATCTCCAAGGACTCAATGGTATGTCTCAGCTCCATGAGTGTCATCTCAGCAGCTCCTATCTCTGTAGTCTGCAAGGTGACCACTGTGGTGCTCCCTTCAACTGCTGGTACCAGTACTTGTCTAACTCCTCTCCTTCTTCCAAGCCAGCCCGTCATACTGGGCCCAGATGTCTGCCCTGATTTTGCTGATGTCCTGAGATTTGGGGGCATCCAACTCCACCATCAACCCAGAGATGGCAATCTGGTTTTGTAGACCATTTACTTCCTCCTCATGGATCTTCTTCATGAAGAGCAGCTCCTCCTTGAGGACCTTGATCTCTGTCTCCAGCTGCAGCTGAGTGATATTGGATATTAATGAGTGATATCAGTGACCTTTTGGAGCCCACTAATGTCACTCTCTACAGGCTGGCACATGGCCAGCTTCATCTCAGGCTTGACTCTGAAGTCATCGGCAGCAAGACAGGCATTGTCAGTCTGCAGGATGATGCATTGTTGTCCATAGAACTTGCAAAGATCTGAGCCTTCAGGTCCTAAATGATCTTGAAATAATGCCCCAGCCTCTGATCTGGCATCCCTTCTTCTCCAGGTGTTCCCAGTTTTGCTCACCAGCCTCTGATTATCAGCCTCCAAGTGTCTCAGCCCCTCCAGGTAGGAGACAAAGCAGTCATTCAGGCATTGCATAGTCTCCTCCTTGCTCTGGATGTTGCCTATGCCCACCAAACCCCTGGCCATCCTTGCAGCTAGGCCCCTGTACTCCAGCCACCCCACATGCTGGTGGAGTGGGAAACAGAGATCTGGGAGCTCAAGTCCCTGGTGCCTGCACAGATGCTGGCCATGCTACTGGCTGGCCAGACCTGGTGTCTGGGCAGCTTCATGGAGTCCAGGATCTGGTAGTTTGTGGAGAGCTGGAGTGGGTACTGAAGCTCATGTTGTTCAAGGAGGAAGACGAGAAGCTGAGACTCAGTCAAGCATCAGTTCAATTTTCATTTTCAAAAAGTATTTAGCAAAACAAGTAAAAAATCATTTAAAAGCATATTTTATATTTATGAATTTTACATTTTAAAGTAGCTTATATAGTGTAAGATTATTTTAAACTGTCCCTACTGTTTTCCTCCATGTGTATTTTAGTATAATTTCTTTTTTGTTTGTTTCATTGTGCTTCACTTAATTGCACTTCACAGATATTGCATTTTTTATAAATTCAAGTTTAGTGGCAACCTTGTGTTAAGCAAATCAATCAGCACTATTTTTCCAACATCATTTGCTCACTTTGTGTCTGTTTCACATTTGGGTAATTCTTATAATATTTCAAATATTTTCATTATTATTATTATATGTGGTAGGGTGATCTGTGATCAATGATCTCTAATGTTACTATTGTTAACTAATGTTACTAATGTTTACTAATGTTAACATCGTAATTGTTTTGGGGTCCCATGAATTGTACCTATACACGATGGTGAATTTAATAAATGTGTGTGTTCTAACTGCTTCACTGACTAGCCATTCCTCCATCTCTCCTTCTCTCCTCAGAACTTCTTATTCCCTGAGGCACAACAATATTGAAATTAGGCCAGTTAAAACCTTATAATGGGCCTCTAAGTTTTCAAGTGAAAGAAAGAGTTGCACATTTCTCATTATAAATCAAAAGCTAGATAAGATAAGCTTAGTGAGGAAGTTGAAAAGCCAAGATAGGCCAAAAGCTAAACCTCTTCCACCAAACAGTTAGCCAAGTTGTGAATGCAAAGGAAAAGTTCTTGAAGGAAATTACAAGTGCTACTACAAGTGATGACACAAATTATAAAAAAGTACAATGGCCTTATTGCTGATATGGAGAAAGTTTTAGTGGTCTGGGTAGAAGATCAAACTGTCCACAGCATTCTCTTAAACCGAAAACCTAATACAAAGCAAGTTCCTCTCTTCAATTCTGTGAAGCCTGAGAGAGGTGAGGAAGCTGTAGAAGAAAAGTCTGAAGTTAGTAGAGTTTGGTTCATGAAGTTTAAGGAAAGAAGCTGTTTCCACAATATAAAAGTACAAGGGAAGCAGCAAGTGCTGATGCAGAAGTTGCAGCAAGTTATCCAGAAGACCTAGCTAAGATAACTAATGAAGACGGCTACACCAGTCTTGTGTTAGAAGATGACATCTAAAATTTTCTTTGCTAGAAAGAAGTCAATGTCTGGCCTCAAAGCTTCAAAAGACAGATAGGCTCTCTTGTTAAGGGCGAAAGCAGCTGGTGAGTTTAAGTTGAAGCCAATGCTCACTTACCATTCCAAAAATCTCAGGGCCTTTAAGAATTATGCTAAATCTACTCTGCCTGTACTCAATAAATAGAAGAATAAAGCCTGATGACATCTGTTTGCAACATGACTTACTGCTACTTAAGCCCACTGTTGAGATCTTAGTTTAATTAAAAAAATTTTTTTATATTTGTATTAATTTATTTTTAGAGAGAGAAGAAGGGAAGGAGAAAGAGAGGGAAACATCAATGTGTGGTTGCCTCTCACACGCCCCCTACTGGGGACCTGGCCTGCAACCCAGGTATGTGCCCTGACTGGGAATCGAACCAGTGACCCTTCAGTTCACAGGCCTGAGCTCAATCTGCTGAGCTACACCAGCTAGGGCAAATATGGATACACTATTATTAAGTAAAATCCATAGTTTCTTTAGTTTTAACTCAGTGATTTTCAACAGGTGTGCAGTAAGAACTTTTGAAACATGCAATACTTGACTATTTAGTCAGGGGCACTGACCTCTTTTCCCTTAAATTGTCGCACATACAGAAAAATGACGACAGCCAACCAACAATAGCTGTCTAGTGTGAATGAGTCAAAATGACACTACTTTTTTTGTCAGATCAGCAAAAAATGTGTATTTTTAGTAATTAGTTTGTGTGTGCTATGAGATCAAAAAGGTTGGAAATTGCTATTTTAACCTAATGTTCTTGTTCTGTTCCAGGATCCCATACAGAATACCACATTACATTTAGTTGGCAAGGCTCTTCTGCGTTGTGACAGTTTGTCATACTTTCCTTATTTTTGATGGCTTTGACAGTTTTGAGGAGTATTGATTACACTGTAGTATTCTTCTCTATTGAAATTTGCCTGATGCTTTTCTTATGATTAGAGAAGGTCACAAAGGCTGGGTTACATTTTCATCACATCATATTGAGGGTACACACTACCAACATGACTTATGAGTGTTGATATTAGCCTGATCACCTTGCCAGGAGAGCGTCTGCCAGGTTTCTCTGCTGTGCAGCTACCCTCCTGTACCTGCTCCTTCCACACTGTACTCTTTGGGCCTCTCTATGTATAGCGTACAGCCCACACTTAAAGAGTGGGGTTATGATCCCTACTGTCTAAGTGATTTATAACAAAAATTATTCTGCTCCATGTTCTTTCCAGAATTTAGTGCCAAAAAGAGTTAGTCTCTCCTGGCATGCTTGTGTACCCCTATTTATCAGGGGAGTCCTACATGATCCACCTTGGATGATCTTTTATTACCTGGACTGTTAGTAAACTGAGAGCTAATGGGTGGGTCAATTGCAGAAGGTCCGGGTTCCCAACAAGATTTTCTCTTCCTCTGATCACTTTTTCTGACTCTTTATAGTAATTGCCTCATTATAAATGTGCTAATTATATTGTAAC
Source organism: Anoura caudifer (assembly GCA_004027475.1). Classification (NCBI taxonomy): domain Eukaryota; kingdom Metazoa; phylum Chordata; class Mammalia; order Chiroptera; family Phyllostomidae; genus Anoura; species Anoura caudifer. The sequence goes on from PVKU01009631.1 coordinate 14,120, forward strand.
TGCCTCAAACTCCTTTTGGACTTAGGCAGAGTAGAAATTACAAGGCAGCCAGCTTTCACCTTGTCACCCCTCCCTCACCACCACCAATGCTTACTCTTCGTGTTTTTGCAGGGAAGTGACAGACAAGGTGCTCCCTCCAGGCATTTCTCCTATCCAGATGGAATAGCAGCCCCAGGAAACAGCACCCTGGGTGAGTAGGTCTGGTATTTGATGGTGGGGGGGTGGGGGGGTGCGTGTTATTCCTTGACTGGGAGTTTAGCCCCAGTCGTCCTGCCAGGGTAGTATTGCAGAGTGGTTAGTAATATGTGTTGTAAAGTCAGATTTCTTGGGATAAAATACTGTTTCTGCCAGTCACTGTTCTTGATCATGAGTAAATTGCTTAGCAATGCAGGGCCTCAATGTCCCTACTTGTAAAGGGAGATAAGAATTGTGCTTCGTGGGCTTTTGTAAAAGAGTAAATGAAATAGTACAATATGTGTAAAGCACATAGAAGAACCCCTGGCATTTTGTAATTTATTAACGTTAGTTCTGTCCTGTTTTTCCCTTTTCTATAGCCTTGTCCCTGCCCCACCCCCAGCCCTCATGCTCTCCTGGGCTTCCTGCTGCAAAGCCCTGTGGCTTCTACAACGGAGATGTGTGGCACTCGCTGTGTTGCTCCAGCTGCTCCTTTCCCTCTGTTGACAGCATCCTGGGCTACCTGGCTGGCCCATTGTCCACATGATGGGGGACTCCACACTTCAGCAGTGGTGGGAGTATCTGTGTGACACTGTGCCCTGTGAGTGGCTCTATGGGGAGAGGGGAGGACTCCTAAGAGAAAAAGAGTAGAACCAGGGCTTTGAGAGAGAAGACTCCTACATTTGTGGTAAAGAGGTTGGGACAGGATGCTGGGAATTTTCCAAGAGCAAGTGAGCAAAGGAATCAGAGCTGGGAGGATATAATTATTATCACCAAGCTGCCTTTCCAGTTTAGTTTACCAGAAGTTATGTAATGAGCTCAAAAGACAGCATTTAAAAAAACTCATGTAATACAATTTTTGGTAATACAAAAAGTCTCCTATTTAGTTTCTAAATAAAAATCCCCATTTAATTGCTTAAGTAAAATTAACATGTGAAAGACATAAAGTTCAAACTTTTGTCCCACTCACCTATATTTCTTTTTCCTTCTCTTTCTTCCTCTCTTCTCCTCCCCTTTCTCCCCACCTTCCCCACTCCCCACCTTTGCCTCACTGCTGTGTCCTGACCAGCAGCTGGTAAAGCTGTGGTTTTCTTAGTGCCTAAAACCTGAGTGACTCCTGCTGAATGTGTGTCATTTCCTCCATCCCTCCAAAGTTAAACTAATCTGATCCCGAATCTTCCATGTGCACCATTCTTCTAAATAGTCAACATTAATGGAAAACAGAAAATCACCAGAGGATGTGTGAATAACCTCCAATTTAGAAAAGAAAAACAAACACTTAGCTTTTATAGAAGTTATTTTAAAGAAAATTATATCCAAGCAACCAATACCTAATATGAAGTTATTACAAGTCTTAAAATATCTGAGGAGCAGTAAGGTAGAACAGAAAAGTGAGCCTGAATCCCTGTTGGACTGGGCCCACTATTTGGTGGTCCTAATCTCTGTGAACTCAACTGGAAAGTTAGCAGCAGGCTAGTTGTGGCTCTTGCTCACCATGTTTTTGAGGAAAGTCCAGCTAAGTGTATTATCTCCAATGTCAGGTAAATAGTGCAGGTAGATACATTTCTGTGTTCCTGGAAGTTTAGAAATTTTTTTAAAGTTTAGAGATTTGCCATATTGTCACCCTCAGTAACTAGACCTAATTTGAGGTTCTCCTTTATTTTAAACAGTTTATTGAGGTGTAATTGACAAACCATAAATGGAATATATATATGTGGGGGGAGTATCTTTTCTTTTTTAACTTATTTTTTATTTTATTTTTTCCATTACTATTTATACTCCTTATACCCCCTCCCCTCTTCATTCACCACCCTGTTGTCCATGGCCATGAGTCCTTTTTCCCTTTTGCTGATCCCTCCACTCCCTAACCCTTGCTTAGCTGTCATCCAGCTCCCTATCTATGAGTCTGTTTCTATTTTGCTTGTTAGTTCAGTTCCTTCATTAGATTCCATATGTGGTAATCATATGGTATTTGTGAAATCTTATGGTATTTATCTTTCTCTGACTGGCTTATTTCACTTAGAGTAATGTTTTCCAGGTCCATCCATGCTGTCTCAAAGGGTAAAATTTTCTTCTTTTTTTATGACCAAGTAGTATTCCATTGTATAAATGTCCCATAGTTGTTTTATCCACTCATCTATTGATAGACACTTAGGCTACTTCCATATCTTGGCCATTGTAAATAATGCATCAATGAACATAGGGATGCTTATGTTCTTTCAAATTAATGTTTCAGGTCTTTCGCATAAACTCCCAGAAGTGGAATTACTGGGTCATAAGACAGATACATTTTTAATTTTTTAAGGTATTTCCATATTGCTTTCCACAGTGGCTGCACCAATCTGCATTCCCAACAGTGCAAAAAATTCCCTTTTCTCCACATCCTTGCCAGTGCTTGTTGTTTGTTGATTTATTGATGATAGACATTCTGAATGGTGTGAGGTGATATCTCACTGTGGTTTTAATTTGCATTTATCTGATGAAAAATGACATTCAGCATCTTTTCATATGTCTATTGGCCCTCTGTATGTCCTCTTTGGAGAAGTGTCTATTCAGGTCCCTTGCCCACTTTTTAATTGGATTGTTTGTTTTTTGGTGTTGAGTTTTATAAGTTCTTTATAAATTTTGGATATTAACCCCTTATCAGATGTATCATCAGATATGTTCTCCCATTCAATGGGATGCCTTTTTATTTTGTTGATGGTTTCTTTTCCTGTGCAAAAACTTTTTAATTTGATGTAGTCCCATTTGTTTATTTTTTTCTTTTGTTTCCCTTGCCTGGGGAGATACATCAGATAAAATATTGGTACAAGCACTGTTTGAGATTTTATTGCCTATGTTTTCTTCTAGTATTTTTATGGTTTCAGATCTAACATTTAAGTCTTTAATACATTTTAAATTTATTCTTTTGTGTGGCATAAGAAGGTGGTCTAGTTTCACTTTTCTGCATGTACTTGTCTAATTTTCCCAACACCATTCATTGAATAAACTATCTGTAGCCCATTGTATGTGCTTGCTTCCTCTGTCAAATATTAATTGACTATAAAAATGGAAGTTTATTTCTGAGCTATCTATTCTGTTTCATTGATCTATGTGTCTGTTTTTATGCCAGTACCATGCTATTTTGATTACTATGGCTTTATAGTATAGTTTGATATTAGGTGGGGTGATTTCTCCAACTTTGGTCTTCTTTCTCAAGATCACTGTTGCTATTTGGGGCCTTTTATGGTTTTATATAAATTTTTGAAATATTTCATCTAGTTCTGTGAAATGCATCACTGGTATCTTGATAGGAATTGCATTGAATCTATAGATTGGTTTGGGTAGTATGGACATTTTAATAAAGTTAATTCTTCCTATCCATGAACATGGTATGTATTTCACTTATTTGTATCTTCTACAATTTCTTTCTTCAGTGTCTTATAATTTTCCCAGTACAAGTTTTTTATATCCTTGATTAGATTTGTTTCTAGGTATTTTATTCTTTTTAAAGCAATTGTGAATGGGATTGTTTTCTTAATTTCCATTTCTGATAGTTCTTACTGGCATATCAAAATGCAACTCATTTCTTGATATTAATTTTTTGTATCCTGCTACTTTACTGAATTAATTTATCTGTTCTAATAGTTTCTTGGTGGAATCTTTAGGGTTCTCTATGTATAGCATCATGTCATCTGCCAATAAAGACAGTTTTACTTCTTTCTTTCCAATTTTATCTCTTTATCTTGGCAGATTGTTATGGCTAGTACCTCCAATACTCTGTTGAATAAAAGTGGTGAAAGTGGAGATCTTTGTCTTGTTCCTGGTCTTAAGGGAAACATTTGCTAATATTTAGTTGAGGATTTTTGCATCTATGTTCATCAGGGATATTGGCCTATAATTTACTTTCTTTGTAGTATCTTGTTTTGGAATTAGGATAATGCTTACCTTGTAAAATGAGCTTAGGAATCTTCCCTCCTCTGGAATTTTTTGAAGAAGTTTGAGAAGGAGAGGTGTTAGTTCTCAGAATGTTCGGTAAAATTCACCTGCAAAGTCATCTGGCCCAGGGCTTTTTTTTATTGGGAGTTTTTTGATTATTGTTTCATTTTCACTAGGTATAATCTGTCTATTCAGATTCTCTGATTCTTCCTGATTTAATTTTGGAAGATTGTATGTTTGAGAAATTTGTATCCATTTCGTCCAGGTTGTCCAATGTGTTGGCATATAGTTGTTCATAATATTTTCTTACAATCCTTTGTATTTCTTTGGTGTCAGTTGTTATTTTTCCACTTTCATTTCTGATTTTATTTATTTGGGCCTCTCTTTTTCTTGATGAGTCTGGTTAAAGGTATGTCAATCTTGTTCATCTTTTCAAAGAACCATCTCTTGGATTCATTGATCATTTGTATACCTTTTTTAGACTCTATTTCATTTATCTGCTCTGATCTTTATTATTTCCTTCCTTCTACTCACTTTGGGCTTTGTTTGTTGTTCTTTTCAAGTTCCTTTAAGTGTAAAGTTTGATTGTTTATTTGAGCTTTTTCTTATTTTTTGAAATAGGCCTGTAGTGCTATGAGTTCCTCTTTTAAGATTGCTTTCCCTGTGTCTCACAGATTTGGGGTTATTTTGTTCCCATTTTCTTTATTTTTTTTTTTGAGATATCTTTTTACTTGTCCTTGATCTCATTGTTGACCCATTTATTGTTTAATAACATGTTATTTAGCTCCCATGTCTTTGTGTATTTTTCATGTTCTTCTTGTGACTGATTTCCAGTTTGGTAGCATTGTGGTCAAAAAAGGTGCAGAATTTAATCTTCTTAAATTTATTGAATTGTTTTATTTCTAACATGTGGGCTATCCTAGAATTTGTTCCATGTGTATTTGAAAGGAATGCTTTGGGGTGAAATGTTCTGAAGATACCAGTTAAATCCATTTGATCTAGTGTGTCATTTAAGGCTGCTTTCTCCTTGTTGATTTTCTGCCTGGAAGATCTTTCCATTGAAGTCAATGGAGTATTAAAATCCCGTATTATGACTGTATTTATGTTGATCTTTCCCTTTACATCCATCAAGATTTGCTTGTTGGTTGCATAAATGTTTACTGGGTTCATATCCTCTTATTGGATTGTTCCCTTTATTATTATGTAGTGTCCTTCTTTCCTTCTTTGTCTCTTACTATGTAGGTTTAGTTTTAAAGTCTATTTTGTTGTATAAATATTGCTACCCCAGGTTTTTTTCTCCTTTTAATTTGCATAACATATTTTTTCCATCCCTTTACTTTTAGTTTGTGTGTGTCTTTCATTCTGAGGTGAGTCTCTTAGAGACAGCACATATATCTTGTTTTCTTATCCATGCAGCTACCCTATGTCTTTTGATTGAAGCATTTAAGCTATTTATATTTAAAATAATTATTAATAGATACATATTTATTGCCATTTATTTTTAAATTATTTTCCTCTTCTTTAAAAATTTTTTTCTTAAAGCAAGCCCTTTAACATGTGTTACAATACTAATTTGGTGGTCACAAACTCCTTTAGCTTTTTTTTTTTTTTTGTCTGGTAAGCTCTTTATTCTCCTTCAATTTTAAATAATAACCTTGCTGGGTAAAGTAGCCTTGGTTTTAGGTCCTCGCTTTTCACCGTTTTGAAATTTTCATGTCAATCCCTTCTGGCTTGAAATGTTTCTGTTGAGAAATTGGGTGACAGTCTAATGAGAACTCCCTTGTAGGTAGTTAACTGCTTTTCTCTTGCAACTTTTAAGATTCTCTCCTTATTTTTGGGCCTTGCCATTTTAATTATGCATTTTGGTTTGGTCTCCTTTGGATTCATATTGCTTGGGAGTCTCTGCATTTCCTGGACTTGTGTGTCTTTCTCCTTCACCAGTGTAGGAAAGTTTTGGTCATTATTTGTTCAAAAAGATTCTTGATCCCTGGCTCACTCTCTTCTCCTTCTGGTATTCCCATGATGTGGATGTTCTTACACTGCATGTTGTTTCAAGAGTTTCTTAAACTCTCCTCATGTTTTAAAATTCTATTTTCTTTTTCCTGCTTTTAATTGGGTGTTTTTTTTTCTACCTTGTCTTCCAAATCACCTGTTCAATCCTCTGCTTCATCTAACTTACACTTATTCCTTCCAGCGTAGTATTTATTTCAGATATTGCATACTTTATTTCTGACTGGTCCTTTTTTATGGTGCCTATGTCTTTTATCATGCTGTTTACTATCCTTATAGTCATTACTCTAAATTCTCTATCTGATAAATTGTTTGCCTGCCTTTCATTTAGTTCTTCTCCTGGAGAATTCTCTTGTTCTTTTATTTGGGGCCTTTTTCTTTGTCTTCCCATTTTGGCTACCTCTTTGTATTTGTTTCTGTGTATTAGGTAGATCTGCACAGATTCTGGTGAAGACCCATGTCAGGTGCTGCCTGTGCCTGGCCCAGGGCAACCAGTTTGTAGCTATCAGTGATCCACAGTTTGCAGCTCCTTCTGCTCAGCTGGGTATGTGCAGTGAGAACCAAACTGCACACCAAAGCCAGCTTTTACCAATACTGGGCCTGGGGGAAGGTCAGCTAAAGTTGCAGAGCTCCCAGGGATCCATCTTTGCCTGCAGGCTTTCTGTTGGGCTTAATCACTGAAATAGCCTCCAGCTGTACTCCTCAGCACCTTGGCTTAAAATTAAGCCACAGGGCACCATGGGGTGCCAAGGGGTGGGACATGAGGGATTCCTGCAGGTGGGGCTATTGCTTCCCCCAGGCTGATGCTGCATAGAGGGGAGTACTGTGCCTGAAAAAGATGGCTTCTGCAGTATGGGGAAAGACTCAGGACAGGGATCCTGGCGGCTGACCCTTCAACTCTCTCCCCAGAGCCTCCAATTCCAGATTCTCCTTATGTGGCTCTAGTCTACTCTGCTGGAGCCTAGGGTAAGTGGATGCAAACAAAATTCCATGCATTGGCCCTTTAAGAGACTCCCTGTGTCTCTAGCCATCTCTCCCGGTGTATAGAAACCCCACCTATTTTCACAGTCAGATGTTATTTTGGTTCCTTTCTTGGTTCTGGTGATCTAGGCTGGGGAGTCCATCTTAGGGTATAGATCCCATACTTCTCAGGCAGAACACCCTGGCCACTGAAATATCCCTCCAGAACCTCAACTGCAACCCATGAGAACCCAGCAATCCCTCTCGTGCCTCCATACTTCCTACCAGTCTCATTGTGGTGGTGTGTTTTCTTCCCTAAGTCCTTGGTTATAAGGCTTCTCTCCAGCTAGTGTTCAGTTCATTATTCAGGATGATTTTTCTATAATTTAGTTGTAATTCCAGTTTGATCCTGGGAGGAGGTTAGTGTAGCTTCCACCTACGTCACTGCCAACTTGGATTCCCAGAATATATATATATATATATATATTATATATATATAATATATTTTATTGATTATGCTATTATAGTTGTCCCATTTCTCCCGCATCATTCCCCTCCACCCTGCACACCCCCTCCCACCCACATTCCCCCCTTTAGTTCATGTCCACATTTCATAAGTTCTTTAGCTTCTACATTTCCCACACTATTCTTGCCCTCCCCCTGTCTATTTTCTACCCACCATCTGTGCTACTTATTCTCTGTACCTTTTCCCTCTCTCTCCTCCTCCCACTCCCCTGTTACTAGCCTTCCATGTGATCTCCATTTCTGTGGTTCTGTTCCTGTTCTAGATGTTGGCTTAGTTTGCTCTTGTTTTAGGTGTGGTTGTTAATATCTGTGAGTTTGCCATCTTTTTACTGTCCTATTTTATATCTTCTTTTTCTTATCTGTCCCTTTAACATTTCATATAATAAGGGCTTGGTGATGATGAACTCCTTTAACTTGACCTTATCTGAGAAGCACTTTATCTGCCCTTCCATTCTAAATGACAGCTTTGCTGGATAGAGCAATCTTGGATGTAGGTCTTTGATTTTCATGACTTGGAAAACCTCTTTCCAGCCCCTTCTTGCCTGTAAGGTCTCTTTTGAGAAATCCTGCTGACAATCTGATGGGAACTCCTTTGTAGGTGACTGTCCCCTTATCTCTTGCTGCTTCTAGAATTCTCTCCTTCATTTGAATCTTGGCTAATGTAATTATGATGTGCCTTGGTGTGTTCCTCCTTGGGTCCGCCTTCTTTGGGACTCTCTGAGCTTCCTGGACTTCCTGGAAGTCTATTTCCTTTGCCAGATTGGGGAAGTCTCCTTTATTATTTGTTCCAATAAGTTTTCCACTTGTTGCTCTTCCTCTTCCCCTCTGGTACCCCTATGATTCAGATGTTGGGACGTTTAAAGATGTCCTGGAGGTTCCTAAGCCTCTCCTCACTTTTTGAATTTTTGTTTCTTCCTTCTTTTCTGTTTGGTTGTTTCTTTGTTCCTTCTGGTCCACTCCACTGATTTGAGTCCCAGTTTTTCTCCCATCACTATTGGTTCCCTGTGCATTTCCCTTCACTTCACTTATTGTAGCCTTCATTTGTTCATCTAATTTGTGATCAAAATCAACCAATTCTGTGAGCATCCTGATCACCAGTGCTTTGAACTGTGCATCTGATAGGTTGGCTATCTCTTGGTCGCTTAGAGGAATTGGCTCTGGGGCTTTGATCTGCTCTCCCATTTGAGCCATTTTTGGGGGGTGGGAGGTCTGGTCCTGGCTGTTAGGTACTGAGGGGTGGAGCCTTAGGTGTTCCCCAGAGCGGGGCAGCCCAGTCACTGAGTTGTGATGCTGTATGTGGGGGCAGGGTCCGAGAGGGAACAATGGCACTTGCTCTGCTCTCTCCTGGATTCCAGTCCCTTCCGCTGCTTCCTCTTTGCCTGGATTACCTTTGCGAGAATGTGGGGCCACCTGGTCAGCCAGCCGCCTTGTGTGGCCTCACTGGGTCTGTCTGTTGCCACTCCATGCCCAGGGTCTTCCAACCGCTGCCTGTGCTCCTGAGATCTTCCAGCCACTGCTGCCTATGCACCCGGGTCCACCAGCCTCCACTTTTTCCTGCCAGGACTCCACCCCTCTTACCAGTCTGGATGAATGGTTGTTGGACTTCGGTACAGTTCAACTTTCTATCAGTTCTGGTTGTTTTCTTGTTTCTAAATTTTTGTTGTCCTTAATTTTGGTTGTGTGAGAAGGCACAGTGTGTCCACCTCCATCTTGGCTGGAAGTCTATGTTTAATCTTCCAGAATATATTTAAAGTGTACAATTTAGTAAGTTATAACATACATGTACACCTGGAAAACAATCTCCACAAAAAAGGTAATTCATATATTCACTGCCCAAAAAACTTTCCTGGTGGCCCTTGGTAATTCTCCCTTTTACCCTTCCTCCTTCCCAGGCAACCACATATCTGCATTCTGTCTTTTTAGCTTAGTTTGCATTTGCCATAACTTTATATAAGTAGAGCCACACAATGTGTTCCCCTTTTGTGTGTGGCTCCTTTCACTCAACATAATTAATTTGGTATTCACCCACATTTCTTTAAAAAAAAAAGATTTTATTTATTTATTTACTTTAGACAGAAGGGAAGGGAGAGAGAAAGATGGGGAGAGAAACATCAGTGTGTGGTTGTCTCTCATGCGCCCCCTACTTGGGAACTGGCCCACTACTTGGGCATGTGTCCTGACTGGAAATTGGACCAGTGACCCTTTGGTTCTCAGGCCAGTGCTCAATCCATTGGCCAGGGCTCTATTCTTTTTTTAAAAACTATATTTTATTGATTATGCTGTTACAATTGTCCTGATTTTTCCACCTTTGCCTCTCTCCATCCAACAACCCCCACTCCCTCAGGCAATCCTCCCATCATTGTTCATGTCCATGGGTCATGCATATAAGTTCTTTGGCTACTCTATTTCCTATACTGTACTTTACATCTCCATGGCTATTCTGGAACTACCTATTTATACTTCCTAATCCCCTCACCTCATCACCCATAACCTCACACCGCCCCCATCTGGCAACCATTAAAACACTTTGTGTATCTATGATTTTGTCTCTGTTCTTCTTGTTAGCTTAGTTTGTTTTTTTAGATTCAATTTATTGCCATATTAGTCCATAGTTTTGACCTTCTTCTTTTTCTTAAATAAGTGTCTTTAATATTTCATATAATAATGGTTTGGTGATGATGAACTCCTTTAGTTTTTTCTTGTCTGGGAAGCTCTTTGTCCTTCAATTCTAAATGAAAGCTTTGCTGGGTAGAACAATCTTGGCTGTAGGTCCCTGCTTTTCATGACTTTGATTATTTTGCCAATCCCTTCTAGCCCTGAAAATTTCTTTTCAGAAATCAGCTGACAGTCTTATGGGAACTCACCTGTAGATAACTACTTTTCTCTTGCTGCTTTTAAGATTCTCTCTTTAACTTTAAACTTTGGCATTTCAGTTTGCTGTGTCTTGGAGTGGGACTCTTTCCATCCCTCTTGTTTGGGACTCTCTGTGCTTCCTGGACTTCTATATCTATTTCCTTCACCAAATTAGAGAAGTTTTCTTTCATTAATTTTTCAAATAGTTTTTCAATTTCTTGGTCTTTCTATTCTCCTCTGTCACCCCAATGATGTGAATGCTGGACCTCTTGAAATTATTGCAGTTGTTCCTCATTCTTTTTGCTTTTTTAAAAATGTTTTTTAATTAAAATTTTTTCATATTTTTTATTGTTGTTCATATCCTAATTTTTTTGGATTCTTTTTTTCTTCTTGTTGTTCTGATTGGTTGTTTTTTGCTTCTTTATGTTCCAAATCATTAATTAGATTCTCAACTTCATCCACTCTACTGTTACTTCCCTGCAAATGGTTCTTTATTTCAATTAGTGAATCTTTCATTTCTGACTGGATCTTTTTTATCTTATCTCCATTTTGTTTAGCTCTTTTTCTGGAGTTTTGATCTGTTCTTTCACTTGGGCCGTGTTTCTTTGTCTCCTCATTTTGGCAGCCTCCCTGTGTTTGTTTCTATATATTAGATAGAGCTGCTTTGACTCTGTGTCTTGGTAGCGTGGCCTAATGTAGTATGTGTCTATAGGGTCTAGCGGCACAGTCTCCACTATCACCCAAGCTGGGTATTTGAGGTGTGCCCTTTGTGTGGGATGAGTACATCCTCCTCTTGTAGTTGAACCTTGACTGCTGTTGGCAGATCAATGAGAGGGATTTACCCAGATCAGTCAGCTTCAAGGAATGGCTGTGACCATTGACCACCAACCTCTGCCCTCTGTGGAAGATGAGCTGTGCAGGGGCAGGATGACGGTGCTCCAAAGTGGTCTGTATCTGTTCACTGGGTTTTTTGGCCCTGGGGTTTCCCAGGTGGTGCAAGCCAAGGTCAGCCCCCACCTGTGTTTTGCCTGAGGCCACCCTTCCTGACCTAGAAAGTTCCATGAGAAGGCTACTATTTGTGGTGGGCTTAGAGATTCCCAAGTGAAGCCAAGCTGTGAAACTAATCTGGCTGCTGCTAGTGATGGGCCTGGAGCTCACTGAGGCCAGCTGTTGGTTGTTTGATAGGATTTAGGAAGTTATGGAAAAGCAGCTTGGGTGGGCTGGAGTCTCTGGGGATCTCCAAGGCAGGTCAAACAGTGTTAACCAGGTTGATGGAGTCTCAAATATGGCACCAGCCTGCTGGCTCCATGGCTCTGCATGGGGAGGGATCAGCAAAGGGACAATGGCCTCTGCTCACCTTGATGCCATACACTTCAGCCTCTCCCAGTATGCCTCTTGTGCCCTTCAAGCTGCCACCCTGGTGCTAGAGCTCAGAGGGAGTGAGTCTGCATAGGTGAGCCCGTGTGTAGGTTCTTTAAAAGGAACTGTTTGGGGCTTCAGGAGTTTCTTCTACCAAATCAATCCTTGCTGGTTTGCTGCCAGAAGTTGTGGGGACTTATCTTCCTAGCACTGAAACCTTGTGCTGAGGAGTCTGGTGTGGGACTGGGACTCCTCACTCTTGATATATCCTTCCTGAATTTTTATACACCACATGTGGGTGAGAGACCAGGTCATTTTGTGTCTGTCCCCCTCCTACCTGTCTTCATGGATGTGGTTTCTTTAATTCTGTAGTTGTCAGACTTCCATTCAACTTGATTTCTGATGGCTCTGAGTGGTGGTTGTTCTATATTTTAGTTGTAATTTTGATGTGGTTGTGCAAAAATGCAAGCCATGTCTGCCTATGCTGCCATCTTGACCAGAAGCCCCCCATTTCACTTTTTAGTACCCCTGCCTCCACCCCAGGTTTCTACAGAGGAGGAAGTATAAGCTTTTTAAAATGTAAATTGGATCATGTCACTCTCCTTCAATGGACTCAAATTTTCCTTGATATGTTCCATAAGGGACTACATGATCAGACCTTGACTATATCTCTCACCTCACCTATGACCTTCATTATGCTCCAAGAGCACAAACCTCTTTCCAGTTCTTCAAAATTTTCAACCTCCCTTCTGCATGAGGATCTCTCTCTCTCTCCCAAGAGGCAATAAACTCCATGAGGGCAAGGACGTTGGTCTCTTTTTCACCTATACAAAAGTACCCAGAACAGTGGCTATCTGTACATGTAAAATATTGCTAGATCAATGTAGCCAAGAATTATTTAAAGCCTGAGCTAAAAGTTAGATGCAAGAATTGGACATAGAAAAACTTAAAAATGAGTAATGAATAAGATTTGGTGAATTATTTGACTTCAAATTAAGAATAGAGAAGTATCAGATATGACTAAAGCCTCCCCATGGAAAGCTAAGAAAAAAATAAAACATTGGGAACTCACCAAAAACAGTAGCTGACAGGTGTGGGACAGTACAGAGTGGTTCAGGATGTAGAGAGAGGGATTTATGTAGAAATGGCGTATTCATTTGCCAAGGTGATATATAAAGTGTTCAAGGCTGTGGTGGACCATCAGAGAGAAAATACTGATTGGGAAATTGAAAGTGTGTAATTGAAGTTTGCTGAGGTAGAAGTGAATGTATTCCTCAAAAGGTAAATAGTAAAAAAAAGTGGACAATAATGATAGAATTTTAAGGAACGCCTCATTTACATGTTACAAGGAAAATATGAAGCAAATAATTGAACAAAGAATGACCTGAATAGTATAAAAAAAATGAGATCTAATGTGTTACAGAAGGCAAAAGAAAGTGTTTTTGCAAGAGATCACCCAACAGAGGAAGTGAAATGCCTTAAAGAGATAAAAGCAAACTGAATAGTGGTTGGAAGGATAAAAGTGAGATCCTTGGCAACCTTGAAAACTTGGGGGCAGGGGTTCGTTAGGGTTTAGAAACAAAATGCTTATGTCCTAGGAAATGGGGAGTAGCATTTTCATCTGTACAAGAGGATGGTACACAACCCTATATTAACCCCTAAGCTTCCTCTCTTGTCCTCACAGCCCTGAAGCCCATGGATCTACATGCCACGTATCAGACAGGGCCCCTGATGGTGGTAGAGACCGCTCAGAACATAGTGCTGCACTGGCGGGCCCACAGCTGGCCCCTGCGCTCCGTCCGCACTCCAGTGGCCTCCCTGCACTCTGTGGTCTGGGAACTGAGGGGCCTGGCCGGGGGCCCACATACCGTGGTGGTGCTGGGGCTGGATGCCCACTTCACCACCTTCCCTCCATCCATCTTTGTGTGATGACTGGCAGGGATCTGGACAACCGTGCCTGTGCTGCTGGCCCGGGAGCCCTGCACTCTTGTGGTCATCAAACTGGCCAACACTGGCTACAAGTTCGTGTATGGCAGTGACTGGTTCACCATCCAGATGAAGCGGCTCCTCCAAGCTGCCTTTGCTGACCTCTGTGTGGCCTTTGTGGATGCCTGGGAAATGACCTCCAGCCTGGCCCTGCAGGACAGCATCCACCCAGGGCGGTTCATTGTCCGCAATGAGGTGGACTTCCTCCTCTCCTTCATCTGCCCCACCTGAGTGCTTCTGTGGTTTCTGGGGCTTTGTGGATGGGGGTCATAGGAATCATGAAGAGGACCGCAGCAATAATGGGACCCTGAACTAACAATGATCCAGAGAAGAGTGGTTACCCTGAGAGTTACCACCTAGAGTTAATTACTGTTAATGTTTTGGAGGCCATCCTTGCATACACTTGTCCATATGCATAAAACATATATGTGTGTAATTTTAGACATATGAAATCTTTTACATGCCTTCTTTTAATTAATTCTTTTAATTCCCAAATTTTTATTGGCATAATTGTACATTATGCAGTTGTAGGTTAATAATACAGAAATCTCTCATACTCAGTTTCTTGCTATGGTAACATCTTGCAAAACTATATTACAGTATAGTATCCCATGCAAGATATTAAAATTGATACAATCCACCAATCTTACAGACATTTCCCTAGTTTTATTGTACTCATTTGTATGTGTATGTTTTTAGTTTTATGCAAGTTTGTTATATGTATTGTTTTGTGTCTAATTCTTTAGCATCTGTATTATAGCCTTGCAAAGGAAAGAAGAAAGTTCAAGGGTTTATCCAAAGTGGCAAGTCTAATAAGCTAAACTAGAGTCTCAATGGACTCTACTCTCAGGCTAAAGATAATAGAGAAACAGAATCTCAGACCCTTTCACTTCTCAATCCACTTTCCCTCTAATCAACAACTATTGTCACCAATGTGAATAAGAGCCTCTTTGAGGGTAAGTCCTATGAACAATGTTCAGTCCTTACATTTTGATTTTTTTCTGCATCATGGGCCTCTCCTTCCTTATTAAAACCATCTCTTCTCTTGTCTTTCATAATATCAGATCCTTTGATTCAAACATGAGTAATTTGAAAAATGAGATCTATCAGAATCCATTTTGCCAGTGAGGATGGTAACAGAGGCACCTAGTTTTCAACATTGGTGGTGGTTGCAAGATCAGGCTCCTAGCACAGAAATGGCATCCTTGGTACAGTGTAAACCAAAATAGGAATTTCTCCTACTGCTCAGCTGGGCAGCAGCAGTGCTGATGGTATAAAGTATAGTTCCTGGAAGTCTAGTATCCAGGCCTGCTTCTCTAGTCTCCCAGCAGCATGTGGGATACCCAAGATGCTTTTATTAATACTTTTACTCTTTAATCAGCCAGAATTAGCATCTATTTCTTGAAAGCAAAAGCTTGGATTAATCAGACCATGTGATTACGTACCTGGCAATTATAGGTTCTTATGTTAAGTGCTCTCATGGAAGGGAGCTATGAGAATATACAAGACAGATATGTAACCCAGCCTTTGGGATCTAGGAACGAATTCCACAAAGGTGAGATAACTGAGTTAGGTTTAGAAAGAAGACTGTGGATCAGCTAGGCATAGGGTATCAGAAGGGAACTCCAGGCTGAAAAACAGAGATACTCAAAACCACACAACATTTCTGTGTTCAGAATAGGCTGAGGCAAGAGGTCAAACAACAGAATCAAACAAGAAGTTTCCTGAGGACTTCATATACCATGCTAAAGGTTGTTTCTTGGACTAGTAGCAGGGTTAGAGCCCAGGCCTTTCAGTATATACGCCAGAATAAGGTAGACACCTGCAATTACCTGACTATGGTTGTTGATGAGTACTTATTTTGTATTCAGCACCCAGCCTTGCCTGAACACTCAGGAAACAATTAGCCGAAAAAGACCATAGCCTGTGATGGAACCAGCTGACCTGGAAAGAAAACAGCAAGCTAGACCCTCACCTTGCAATCCCCTGAGCCCACCTTTCTTCCCTTAGTCCTTCAACTGTGACCCTACTCAACCAAACTCCTATTCTCCTCAGGAATCTTGTTATCTCAAGTTCTCATCCAAACAACTCTACTCCCTTCCCTGTGGCTTCTACAGTTAACAGAAAGTTCTTCTCCAAAGTTGTGTCTTACTTTACTGGGAAAGAAAACATATGTCCTTAGAATTGACCTTGCTGCTAGTAAATCTAAGGCTAAATTTATTGCTCCCATGGAGCAACTTCTAAGCAATGAATTTAATTACTGGTTTATATACCTTTGCCAATAATTAAACTATTGTCTTTCAGCTCCAGACATACCCTTCTATGATCTACTTTGTAAGCCTGGAACTGGAACTCTACAAGCATTTCTGCTCTATCTGCTGGTTCACCGTTAGGATCTTTCGAAAGAGAATTCTAGAATGAGGTCTGCAAGTCTAGAGGAAATAGAAGGGACTCTATTCCTCACTACTGCTGTTTGTCTCCTGTTCCCATCAGCTGCAGCAACCTTCACACTGGCAGCACCTGTTCCTTCTAGGAGCAGAAGCTGAATTCAGTTGGTGTTTTTCCTTATACTTGCAGAACCAGTTGAACAGCTTCCCTCCCTGAAGTCTGAGTTTTTTCTCCACTGATCTCCCCTAAGTTGTCATCATTCTAACATCTTCATTTTGCTGCTTCTGTCCCAAGGGTGGGAGCTGCTTCCCAAAGTTGCAAGCTACATGACACCTTAGTGTTCTTTTTCTGCTTTTTCAATTACCTGTGAACAAATTTGTATACCCAGTTAACACTTCTTTATGTTAAATTCTCTTCATTGACATCTGGTGTGATTTCTGTCTTCTTTCTAGACCCTGACTGATATACTATCTTCTCTGCTTTCTGAGTTTTCCTTTTTGTAAATCAATCTTTATCTTGCCTAATCAAAAAATTATATAATGCATTTTGGAAATAGAATAGAAATAATGTTTTCCTACATAAACTCTGGGTTTCAAAGTTTCTTTTTTCCCTCAGCCTCTCACTCATTTCAATAGCCATGCCATTTGGGATCCTCCCAACACCCAGCTTGAGCTCCCTGTCTCCTCTTAGTGCTCAGTGCTACATAGAAGACAATGACAATTCAAGTTCAGGAAAAAAGAACTCAGTCTTCAAGCAAAAATGCAATATACAATCTCATACACATTTCCCTCACCTGCTTAGGTATGGACTTCAAGTCTAGTTTCTCTCCAGAAAGGAGATATATATCGCCCTCTCCCCAGGACATTGCTTTGTTCTACAGACTACAGACGTCAGTAGAAAAGGCTTTCTGGTATGTGGGAAGAGGAAGTAATTATTCTTTCTCTCAGGGCTTGGACCATACCGTTCTTCAGTGATTAAGCTTCTCTAGCCTACAGCCTTAGTCCCACATTTCTTCTTTGCTTTTGTGTTCTCTGCCTCTAACTTTATGCTAAGAAGTGTGGTTCTCTCTTACTGCAACTGCCCTTTCTCCATATTTGACCTCATTCTGGGTACCTGAGTGGCTATATCATCCATGTGTTTGCAGATGCTGTGCTTTGGCAGTAGTTGAAGCATCGACAGGATCCTGTGATATGCTATGAAGGGAAAATTAAAGACTTTGGGGACTTTATAGAGGATTGAGAGAAAGAACACGAAGAATTGAGAGGTATCCTGCCATTAGGTAAGAGGGTTTATGTTTCAGAAAGAAAGTGAGAGCAGGGGGAGTAGACAGACAGGCAGATTCAGGTTTAGGAAACAGGGCATTTATCTATTTATCAAGCACCAGTATGAATTAGTCACAATGTGGGGAAATTACTGTCCTTAGTGTGTGGAATACAAAGAAGGGCACAAGATATCGTGCCTAATTTTGAGAAAGTGATATGTGCAGAGCTTAACAAATAGAACATTGGGTAATGTCCACAGATGGAGGTATGAGACAGTATCTGAGTGGTCAGGAAGACAGGAGACTTAGATAGTTATAAAAACCAGGATTAGATAGGGTTACAAGGAAGGAAAAGTGGTTAACATTTTAAATACTGCTGAGAACTTGAGAAAGATAATGGAGAAAGAGACCTCAGAGATGACAATTAGCATAGGCAACCTTGGAGGATAACTGGGAGTAGATTCATGCTTGGGAGAAGGTAAAAAGGATCTTTTATTTCTGTAATATGTGGAATATCTCAAGGATAGGATACTGGGTGTCCACGTTCCGAAAGACACTGACCAGTGTCCAACTGGGCAGAGCCAGGGATGATGGCTAAGGTGTCATGGATTACAGTGCTATACCTGTGGTACAGCTGACCTTGTGGTTCTGTGGCCCAGTTCATGGTTTCCTTGCATGTTCATTTTCATTTATGAACAGGACCAAAGGAGAGAGGAAGGGACACTATGTTGTGACATGGACCCCAGCCACAATGGTTCCCACTTCCCTTTTTGCCTCTATGGACCACTGCCTGATGCAAGGCAATCATCTAGAATTCAGTGATCCCCAACCTTTTTGGCACCAGGGACAGGTTTTGTGGAAGACAATTTTTCTGTGGGGTGGGGAATAATGGGGATAGAGCTCAGGTGGTATTGAGAACAATGGGGAGCTGGAAAAAACTTTGCTTGCTCCCCTGTTGCTCACCTCCTGCTGTGGCTTAGTACATAACAGACCATGGACTGATATGGTCCATGTCCTGGGGGCTGGGGACCCCTGATCTAGATGGTTCTGAGTACATTGTTGGTTGGGGAACCACATACACTAATTACCACCTAAATTCTAAAAGTAAGTTCAGGTCTACATACAGTAGTGACTTGTCCATCCATCAGCTGAACAAATTTTCCCAAGATGACTTTGCTGGCATCCCTTTGGGGTTTGAGTTATGATGTCAACTTGACTTTGCCCTGGGAATTGTTTATAATTAGATAGATTGATTCCTCTTCTTGGTCTGCTCTAGCTGAATACTTCTGCCTAAGTCCTAAGGCTGTGTTGGAGAGAATATGGAACCTGTGATGTAGTCCCAGGAGTAGAAAAGATATACTTTGTAGTAGGATGTCTAGATTTCTAAGGGAGGATGATCTGAATTCCTGGGTCTTTAAAGAAGTAAGTGCTGAGGAGAATATAATCTCCCCACTAAATGAGGGGGATGAATAAGAGAGTAGACAGCAGCTGCTTTATGAAGTTGGAGAAGAAATCATTGGCTCCTTCATAAATTGAATTCCCTTACTACTTGCCTTTGGTTTAATATGTTGAATAAACATGATGTGGTAATCATGCTGGAAGCAGATGCCTAACAGTGTAGGATGACTGGATTTATTACAGCAGTGTTGGTGGCTTTTAGATTTTAAGGAAGTGTGTCCAACATCATAGGTACAAGAAAGCAGGGGTGGAATTTCTAGGTGTTTGATGGAGGTGAGGGAGGTAAGTAGGTAGATGGAGTTTGGAAGCTAAGATCTTTGTGTTTCAAGAAAAGAAATAAAATGGGAGTGTATCTGGAGTTTGCTAATAGCAGTTGGGGAATAGAATCTTTTTAATATACTTATTTCTGTCCCCCATCCTCATCTGGGTGGAAACTAAAAATTTGCTCAGGTGTCCTGTGTTGCTGCTGCTGCTACTACTAATACTACTACTACTGTTACAACTATATTCTATATTCTTGCTTTGTTATCGCTTCACATTTTTATGCTGCCTCATAATTTTAATTACACTTGTGTGTATTGTATAATTACTCAATCCCTGCATGGACACTGTTGAAGACAATAACATGGAAAATTACAATGAGATTGGTGACACCACTCATTTGCTATACTGCCCCCAGGCTCAGGGCTCTTTGCTGCTCTGGATTAGAGAACAGGTAGAAGTTAATGCAGAAGATCAAGAGCAGTTTGTTTATTCTCAGCTTGATGGTCCCCCATCCTTACCAGCCACAGAGTGACAGAGTCAAGTGGCATTGGCTTTTTGCCACTCCCAGGACTCATGCCAGGTAGTGGAAGACCTGCTTCTCAAGCTCTAGGCCAGGTTTCCAGAGAGGGGATACAACTCTCTCTCTCTCTGACTTTAGACAACCTGAAAGAGCCCCGAAGCCCATGTGTCTGATATAAGTAGTCCTCTGGACTCTCCTGGGCTTTGCTTCTGGGCCACCTGATCCTTCTTCAGACCTGTTCCACTTAAACATGTCACCAGCCACCAAAGCAATACCTAGGAGTATGTCTGTCTTTGCCCCACTTAATCTTGCCCTTCTCTGGGGTCCAGCTTCAAAGGAAGAGGAAGATAATTTCTCCATGAAAGTATACTTTTTAGATTGGTAGAAATGGAGTGTGATAAACCCAGTTCCTTCTTCTCAGTGTTTTCTAAGGAAGTGAGATGTCCACTGAGAATATATGCTCTTGATTGCACTCCACTCCTGTCCTTTCATTGGTGAATTTAACCTGTTTACATTTATTTCAATGACTGTATAAAGTAGGACTTGTTTCTTCCAACTTAGTTCGAATGTCCCATTTATTATAATTTTTTCCTTCCCTGGTTTCCAATGAATGAATCAATTTTTTTCTGGTGATTTGAAAATTTTACATTCTATTATTGGTTTTATATTAATTAATTATGCTTGTATTTACTTAACCCTGTTTTCTTAAGGCTATCAATATCTGTATATTCACTACTAAACAATGCAAATACCCTCATGTCCCTTAATCATACCCCATGTACCATCTCCACTATGTTGATATTGTCCAGAATTTAGTTATGAGTTATATGAATATATATATTTTTCTTTAATATTTGTTTCTCCTCCTTTTTATTGAGATATAATTTATATATATAGCCAAATTCACAGTGTATACTATATTTTGCTCTGTATAATGAGTTCCTGTGTATAATGCACACCCATGTTTTTGGCCCAAACTTTCAGGAAAACAGGTGTTTCAATTTTTTAATTCAATTATTTATTTATTTACATTTGGAAACAAAATCGATTATCATATTCCAGGGTATTATTTTGCATATGGATATCATTATTGCTTTCTAGAGTTACACTTTCAATTCATAAGCATAACTAAAAGAATTAACATTTATATAGATATGGAATTAGTACTACCCATGTATAATGTGCATACTTATTTTTCCCTCAAAAATTTGGGCAAAAAAGTGCACATTATACACAGCAAAAGAGTAATTAACTTGGACAAATGTATATACCCATATAATCATCACCCAACTGAAGATAAAGGACATTACAGAACCCCATAAGGTTTTTTTAAGAATTCATTTACTTTTACAGAGAGGGGGAGGGAGGGAGAAAAAGAAGAAAAGAAACATCAATGTGTGAGAGATACATCAATTGGTTGCCCCTCACATGACCCCAACTGGGGACCTGGCCCACAACCCAGACATGTGCCCCAACTGGTGACCCTTTGGTTTGCAGGCTGATGCTGTCAGTCTACTGAGCCACACCAGCCAGGGCTGAACCCCGTAAGATTTTTATACCCCCTTCCAGTCAACTGGTCACCAGAGCCAATTGATATTCTGATTTCTATCATCATAGATTAGTTTGTCTCTTCCAGAATTTCTTATTAAAAGAATAATGTAATATGTATCTTGTTGTTGTTGCATTTATCGGTTGTTTTATTTTATCACTGGGTAGTATTCAATTTTATGAATATACCAAAACTTATCTATTCTTCCATTAGTGGATATTTGCTTTTTTGTTCCAATTTGGGAATATTCTGAATAAAGCTGCTATGAACATTCTCACATAAGTTTTTTGTGGCCATGACTAGAATTGCTGGATCATAAATGCTCCAGGAATGTGCTAGAATGTCTCCACTGGCAACCTGAACTGTCACAAAAGCCCTCTCATCCATGGATGATTGTCAAAGTTGCTATATGCTATTGGTTCCCTTCCAGCTGTTGCCCTGGTGCTGAATCCCAGAGCAGGTGGGTCCATGTGAGTCTTTGGTGTTGTTTGATGGGGCAAATGGTAGACAATTCTTAAAAAAAATTTTTTTTTATTATGCTGTTACAGGTGTCCCAATTTTCCCCCTTTGCCCTCTTCACCCAGTACCCCATCCCTCCAGCAATCCCCCCTTAGTTCATATCCATGGGTCATGCATGTAAGTTCTCTGGCTACCCCAATTCCTATACTGTTCTTAACATCCCCCATCTATTTGGTACCTACAATTTGTGGTTCTTAATCCTTGCACCTTTTCCCCATTCTCCCCTTCCCCCTCCCAATTGATAACCCTCCAAATGGTCTCCATATCTTATGATTCAGTTCCTGTTCTGCTTGTTATTTGGATTCAGTTGTTGATAGTTGTAAATTTAATGCCATTTTAATGTTCATTGTTTTGATCTTCTTTTTCTAATAGAATTCCCTTTAACATTTCATATAATAATGGGTTGGTGATGTTGAACTCCTTTAGTTTTACCTTGTCCGAGAAGCATTTTATTTGCCCTTCCATTCTAAATGATAGCTTTGCTGGATAGGTAATTTAGGTTGTAGGAACTTGGTTTTCATCACTTTGAATACTTCTTGCCAGTCCCTTCTTTGCTGCAAGGTTTCTTTTGAGGAATCAGCTGACCATCTTATGGGAACTTCTCTGTAGGTAACTGTTTGCTTTTCTCTCACTGCTTTTAAGATTCTCTCTTTATTTTTAACCTTTGGCATTTCAATTATGATGTGTCTTGGTGTGGTCCTCTTTGGGTCCATCTGGTTTGGGATTCCCTGTGCTTCCTGGATTTGTATGTCTATTTCCTTCACCAATTAGGGAAGTTTTTTTTTTTCATTACTTTTTCAAATAAGTTTTCAACTTCTTGCTCTTCCTCTTCTCCTTCTGGCACCCCTATGATTCAGATGTTGGTACATTTAAAAATGTCCCAGAGGTTCCTTAACCTATCCTTATACTTTTAAATTATTTTTTCTTCCCCCTATTCTGATTGAATGCTTTTTTCTTCCTTGTGTTCCAAATTGTTGATTTCATTCTTAGCTTTTCCCCCTCTACTGTTGGTTCCCTGTGGGTTTTTCTTTATTTCACTTAACGTAACACTAATTTCTCCCTGGGTCCTTTTTATGCTGTTGAAGTATTCAATGAGTTCCTGGAGCATCCCAATTACCAGTATTTTGAACTCTGCATCTAAGAGGTTGTTTAACTCCATTTTGTTTACTTGTTTTTTGGAGTTTTGTTCTGTTCCTTCATTTGGGCCATATTTCTTTGTCTTCTCAATTTGGCAGCCTCCCTGTGTTTGTTTCTGAGTATTAGATAGAGCTGCTTTGACTCCCTGTATTAGTAACATTGCCTATTATAGAAAAGCACACCTGTAAGTTGTATGGGGCAGAGTCTTAGGTAACCACCAGGGTAGGCAACCTGTGTCATGGCTCTGTTGCTGTGCAGGGGAGGGCTCAGAGAAGAGACACTTCCACTTCCTGGCCTCTGGAGTTTTGCCCAGGAAGAAGCTATCTCCTGGTACTCACCCTGTTGCCAGTCACTTCACTTTCTCCCTATATGCTATTGGTTCCCTTCCAGCTGTTGCCCTGGTGCTGAATCCCAGAGGGGGTGGGTCCATGTGAGTCCTAAGTCTATTGTGGGCCCTTTAAGATGAGTCTCTTGAGAATCCCAAGGTGCTGGAACCCTGGGTTGGGTGGTCTGGTCTGGGGCTGGGATCCCTCCCTCCCAAGGTATCCCTCCTGATATTTGTCCACCATACATGGCTGTGGAACTGCCCAGTCTCTGTCTCCATACCTCTCCGTACCTCTGTATGCATTTCCACCCCTCTTACGTGTCTGGATGAATGTGGCTTCTTTAAATCCCTGGTTGTCAGACTTCCAAACAGCTTGATTTTCTGACAATGCTTTGTGATACTTGTTTTGTAGTCTATTTGTAATTTTTGCTATAATTGTTCAAGGAGGCATGGCATGCTTACCTATGCCTCCATCTTGAACAGCTGAACAACTCTTTCCTTTTTTAAAAAGATTTTATTTCTTTATTTTTAGATAGAGGGGAAGGGAAGGAGAAAGAGAGGGAGAGAAACATCAATGTGTGGTTGCCTCTCATGCACCCCATACTGGGGACCTGGCCTGCAACCCAGGCATGTGCCCTGACTGGGAATCAAACCCATGACCCTTTGGTTAGCAGTCTGGTGCTCAATCCACTGAGCCCCCCAAGCCAGGGCTGGCTGGACAACTCTTATTTCACCCTGTTTATGATGTCACTGCTTCTGATTTTACACTTTTATTACCTAGGGTCTTTGTCACATACCAGATGACTAGAAAACAACTCCAGGCTTCTGCAGACCTATTCATCACACAGTCAAAGTGGCACAAGATTGTGGTTGTCGGGTCAGTCATTGCAATTTGGGTAAGTATACCTCTTTCCACTTGTCTCTCTCCATCCGTAGAGCATGAACCAGTTACTTTCATCTAGACAGAGAAGGCCAAGGGAAGCTCTCCGTTTTCTCATTCTATTTACCTGTTTCTAATCTAAGAACAGAAATGTCATGGAGGAACTAGATCATAGAAAGAGCATAAGCACATTGTATCAGGTAATGGTAGCTGTAAGGGTGTCCAAAAACACTAGCCCAATAGAGTTTGTTGGAGGGAAAAAGAGAATGTAGGATGTCTATACTTTTCCTAAGTTGTTATATTTCTTTCTAGTTCACCTGGATCCTTCTTAGTTCTTAAAACTGAGAAAGCCACCATCACTTCATACCTTATCCCTAAGTATACCCTGCTCCTCCTCCGTACCTCGCACATATGTAGAAGTTTCCTTTTCCTCTTGGGTCTGCTGAGAAAAGTTGAATTCTTAAAAATAAAAAAAAATAATAAAAAATTTTAAAAAGCTTAACCAGGAATAAAAAGGGAAAACAAGAAAAAGAAAACTTAAATATATAAATCTATGAGTATATTTATAAAGGGTAAACCACTTGGACAAAGGACAAAAACATCCTTTCTTGTTTTCTAGTCCAACTCAGGTCCATATCAGAGAACAGGAAACAGGAATTCAGTAGAGAAGTGCTATGTCAGAATAGAGTTCATACCTTAGGGACATTATCCTGCTAGAGGAAAAGATTACCCCAAGAGATGACATTTCCTGATATAACTATAGAGCAATAAGCCCTTGAGCCACCCTACCCTATTGCATCTCAGTAAATCTTCACTTTCTCCCCATCAACCAGGAAGCACTATACTAAGAGAAAATTCAGTTTCTTTGTCTACTGTCTTATACCTGTTGGAATCCAGGCCTAGCCTGGTTACAGTCATTAATATTTTGCTCCTTGACAAATGAATTTCTCTCTCTCCCCTCCACAAATGTTTCAAAAATACAAAGTTGTGTTCTCTGATCACTACTGAAATACATTAGAAATCAATAATAGAAAGATTTCTAAAAAAATTACCAAATATTTGGAAACTAAATAATACACTTCTTAATAGCCCAGTGGGTCAAAGGAAAAACTTGAAAGGAAATTAGAAAGTATTTTGAATGGGAGGAAAATAATAACAGACCTACAAAATTTGGTAAGATACTCAGAGGAAATTTATATCATTAAATATCTTTGTCAGAAAAGAAGATCTCAAATCAATGAACTTGGTTTCCACCTCAAGAAGCTAGAAAAAGAAGAAACTCTATGTAAGTGGAAGAAAGAACATAAATATCAGAGCAGAAATAAGATAGAAAACAGAAAAATATAGAAAATGAATTACTTGAAAGTTGGTTCTATGAGATGATCAGTAAAATTGATTCACTTCTAGTCAAACTAATCAGTAAAAAAGAGTAAAAAGAAATTATCAATATCAGGAATGCAAAAAGATGTCATCAATACACATTCTATAGATATTAAAGTAACAATGAAATGCCACAAGCAAATTTAA
The DNA here is from genome assembly GCA_004027475.1 of Anoura caudifer. Lineage (NCBI taxonomy): Eukaryota > Metazoa > Chordata > Mammalia > Chiroptera > Phyllostomidae > Anoura > Anoura caudifer. The sequence goes on from PVKU01009631.1 coordinate 39,733, forward strand.
TCCAATAGATTCTACAACTTTCATGTAACTGACAATTCCTTGAAAGTCAAAAACAAAAGATGACTCAAAAAGAAATGTTCAACCTGAATAGCTTTATATATGTTGTGGAAGTTGAATTTGTAGTTAAAAAGTCTACTTGCAGCTTCCGGTCAAGATGGTGTCATAGGCAGATATGGCTCTCCTCTTTGCACAACTACATCAAAATTACAACCAAAATATAGAACAACCATCACTCAGAATCATCAGAAATCAAGATGAATGAAAGTCTGACAACCACAGAATTTTTAAAAAACCACATCTATCAAGACTGGTAGGAGGGGCATAGACATGGAATGGATTGATCTCTTACCCACATGTGGTGGATGAAAATTAGGGAGGGATATCTCAGGAACAAGCAAGCCCAGCCACACACCAGGCTAACCAGCCCAAGGTTCCAGTGCCAGGAAGATAAGTCCCTACAACTTCTGGCTGCAAAAACCAGCTGAGATTGAGTTGGTGGAAGAAGAAGAAACTGCTGGAATTCCAAGCAGTTACTCTTAAAGAACCCATACACAGACTTACCTACCCTCTGAGACTACCCACACACAGACTCACTCCTTCTGAGCTCTAGCACTAGGATGGCAGCTTGAGGGGTACCAGTGGCATACTGGGAGAGGCTGAAGTGCCTGGCATCAAGGCAAGCAGAGGCCACTGTCCAATTTCTGTGCCCTCCCCCCACAGAGCCATGGAGACAGCAGGCTGGTGCCAATTCGAGACTCCATCAACCTGGCTAACACTGTATGACAAGCCTTGGAGATCCTCAGACACTCTACCCCATCCAACTTTCAGGTACACCCAAGCCACCTTTCCATATGAATGGCTGGTCTTGGCTCATGCTTCACAACATCCTAGATCCTACAAAGAAACAACAGCTGGACTCAGCGAGCTCCAGGCCAGGCACTAGGAGCAGCCAGATTAGTTTCACAGCTTGGGCTGGGAATCTCCAAGCCCAGCACAAGTGGCAGCCTTCTCAAATTGCTTTATAGTTCAGGAAGGGAAGCCCCAGGCAAAACCCAGGAGGGGGCTAATCTTGGCCTGCAGCACCCCGGAAACTCCAGGGCCAGCGAACCCAGTGGACAGCTCCAGACCACATCAGAGTACTACCACCCTGCCCCTGCACAGCTCATCCTCCATGGAGGGCAGAGGTTGATGGTAAATGGTCACAGCCAATCCTTGCAGCTGACTGGTCTTGGTAAATCCCTCCCATTGATCTGCCACCAGCAATCAAAGCTCAACTACAAGAGGAGGGTGTACTCAGCCCCCAAGAAGGGTGCACCTCGAATACCCAGCTTGGGTGATAGTGGAGGCTGTGTCACTGGACCCTACAGGGCGCCTACTACATTAGGCCACACTACAAAGACATGGAGTCAAAGCAGCTCTACCTAATATGTAGAAACAAACACAAGGAGGCTGACAAAACAAGGAGACAAAGAAACATGGCCCAAGTGAAAGAACAGATTAAAACTCCAGAAAGAGAGCTAAACAAAATGGAGATAAGCAATGTATCAGGTACAGAGTTCAAAACAATGGTTATAAGAACCTCAAAGACCTTAATGAAGACCTCATCAGCATAAAAAAGATCCAGTAAGAAATGAAGGATATGCTAATTAAAGAACAATTTACAGGGAAACAACAGTAGAGTGGATGAAACTGAGAATTGAATCAATGATTTGGAACATAAGGAAGCAAAAAACAATCAATCAGAACAGCAAGAGTAAAAAAGAATCTAAAAAAAAAAAAATGAGGGTACTATAAGCAGCCTCTGGGACAACTTCAAGAGGTCCAACATTTGCCTCATATGGGTGCCAGAAGGAGAAAAGAAAGAGCAAGAAATTGGAAATCTATCTGCAATAATAGTAAAATAAAACTTCCCTAATTTGATGAAGGAAATAGAGATGCAAGTCCAGGAAGCCAAAAAGGAATTAATTACCAGAAGGTTGCCAGATGGAAAGCGGGAGGGGGGAGAATGGGTGAAGAGTTGAGGGGATTAAAAAGTACAAATAGGTAGTTCCAGAATAGCCATGGGGATTTAAAGTACAGTATAGGAAATGGAGTAACCAAAGAACTTATACATGTGATCCATGGACAGGAACAATGGTAGGGGGATTGCCTGAGGGAGTGGGGAGTACTGGGTGGAGGGGAGGCAAAGGTGGAAAAATCAGGACAACTGTAATAGCATAATCAATAAAATATAATTTAAAAATTTTTAAAAAATTGTTCCAATTGTTGCCATCAACTGTCTGTTGAATGCTCTCCTTTCCCTGGGCTTCCTTAATCACATCTCAGTCTAATTCTATAACTTTTTCTTTCAATCCTCACCCAAGGATATGATTTGTTTGTTGGGTTTTTTTTTGTTGTTTTCTTTATATTTTATCTGAGAGAGAGAAAGAGAAATATCAATCAGTTGCCTCTCATCCCAACTGGGTTTGAACCTGCAATGTAGTTATGTCACCCGACCAAGAATTGAACCTGCAACCTTTTGGTGTAGTAATGATGCTCCAACTAACTGAGCCACCTGGCTAGGTCTAATTCCATAAATTTAAAACAAATATGTGTTTATTGATTTTAGAGAGAAAGGAGGGGAGAGAGAGACAGACGGACAGACAGACATTGATGTGAGAGAGAAACACAGAATGGTCGTCTCTCATATGCTCCCTGACCAGGGATCAAACCTAGGTGTGTGCGCTCACTGGGAATTGAACCTACAAAATTTTGGTGTATGGGATGACATTCCAACCAACTGAGCCATATTGGCCAGGGCTAATTTCATAATTTTAAGTCAATTTCAGTTATTTTATCAGTCAATTTTGCTTCTAAGACTCAGTTCTATTCATTTGCAAGTTCAGCTTCATGCCCTATTTAAAGCTCTCTTCCTCTGGTCCTTTCCTTCTCCCTCTGTCCCCTCTTGCCAAATTCAGCTGAGGCTCCAGCTGATTTGAGTTGGGGAGTAAGGCATGCTCTGCTCACACACACCTTTCTCATTCCTCTTCTCTCTATTTCCCCTTCAATATTGGGAAGGGAAACCAAGAGATAGAAAAATAAACAGGCTCCTCCCTGTCACTAAACTGAGTGAGGTGGACATCCATTCCTGTTGGCTGATCACAGCTAGTGACCAGCTGATTGACTGTTGGCTTGAGGAAGGGGTGGTGGCTCAACAGGTCCTGTGGATGAAGGGCTTAATCTCAAAGTATTTCCAGAGTCATTGGTGGTCTCTTGTGGTTCTCTACCATACCATGTCTCATTGCCCAATTGCATGTCTCTTGGCCCCATGGTACATGGGTCCCTGGTACATGACCACTCCACTTCTTGGTCACAAATGACACCAGCAACTCCTATGACATGACACAGAAAAATTCAAATTCCAAGAGCTAATTGCCTTTTGGATAGGTCTCAATGATCTGCATGAAGGAAATGTCTCCTCCTGCTCCACCCTCTCTGTACCAGTTCTTCCTTCCTGAGGTACCTCCCAAATATTTTTTTCTGCTTATGTTGATTTTATCCAGGAGAAATATAAGGAGAGGCATTTGGGCATCCTCAGTGCCCTGGCTCTTGGAAAAATCAAATGAACGGGAGTGTGTACATATAATCTAATGTCTATGCTATGAGTAAAGTCAGAGCAAGGCTGTCAAGATCCTTGATGCTCAGATGTAGTCAGAAAATAAATCAGATGCAGAGTAGATAAATTCTAGAGACCATCAAATGCTGATGGGCTATACAATTGAATTAACTTCCTGCCCTGGGAGGAATTGCTAAGCATTTGCACTGTGATTTTGAGCCATATGGATTTTTCCTATGAGGCAAGGCCAACTTAGGTTGTGTTTACTTAGATTTTTGTTGGGAGCTGGAGAGAGCTGGAGCCACAGCCTATTTCTTCCCCAAAACTCAGTTCTAACTGCACATGGCTCTCCTTTGTGCCTCTAGTGTAAGGAAACCCCAGAACACCACATGTCCAGCCCATTGACTGTTCTTCTTTCTATGTGGAAAGGAAATCTTCCTTCTAAATCCAGGATGGAGATGTCTAGTAGACTGGGTTGTGGAAAGAGAAAAATAGGAGGGGAAGGTGGATTTACTCTGGGTTTTGGGGTCCAAAAAGAGAAGATGAAATTTTAGGGAGTGGGGAGAGCTAGAAATGGGAGTTGGGTCCAAGCCTGGACACCCTCTGGTGGCAGTGGGAATGTGAGTATCAGAGGTGAGCAGGTGGTGGGCAGAAACATGCAGGGACCAGGAAACAGAAATGCTATTTATTCTTCATAGGATTTAGCAAAACCACAGACATATGCTTTTAAACATGAGATGGTGTTTGCAGAGGTGTGTGGTGGTGGCTCAGACAACAGTTTTGGGTCAGAAGTAGCAAAAGGCAGAGCAGGGAGGATTCCTTCCTGAGACCCACCAGGCAGAAGAGACCTAAATTTGGCAAACTGAGAACTTCTTCCCAGAAACAAATATGAAGAAGTACAAACTATTGATGGGTTCCTCTTTTTCTCCCCACAGATCTTGTACACCAGGGTATCCTGGCCTGACAGAGATGTCCCTCTATCCCCAAGGCCCCAACCTGCCCGCAAGTCCTCTGGCTCTCTCCCCCATGAGCTCTCAGACCTGACTCATCTTCTGTATTGGCCTCTGATCCCAGGAGATGAGGGGGAACTTTTAGCCTCCACCAGTCCTCATACCTCCACCTACTGCCTGAGGGGTCCTGCCCAGGCCAGCTATGCCCTGGGAGGCTCCCTGGAGGCTATCCTTGTGGCCAGAGACCATCGGGGCAGGGCCAAGACTCATGGTGGAGATCTGTTTCGGGCACAGCTGCTGGGTCCCAACTTGAAGGCAGGGGTCCCTGGGGATGTCCAGGACCTGGAGAATGGCACATACCTGCTGTCCTTCCCCCTTCTCTGGGCTGGGCAGGCCCAGGTGCAAGTGAGGCTGATCCACTCCAGTGAGGCTGTTGGGGTTCTGCGAAGAATCTGGAGAGACCAATGGGCCACAGTCGATTTCATGGGCTATTTCCGAGGACCCACAGGATATGAAGAAATTGTGACTTGCAATATTAACCCCCTATTAACTGGGAAGGAAGAGTCTACCTGTCACTACAGGGATGAAGATTCAGGGGAACTGTGGTTCTGTGCTCGACCTCCCACCCTGCCCTGTGACTCACTGGTGGGACATTCAAGTGGACAATACTGGAATGTGACCACATCACATGAGAAGGCCCTGCTGGTGTGGTAAGAAACCCAGCATTCAGGGATAACTGCCCCAACTCCTAAATCCTTGTCCCTGTGATTCTTCTGCCTAAGCCCCCACCCTTATCATTCATCTATTCATTCCTATTACATACACTTCCTGAGCACCTATTATATGCTCAAGTCAATGTATATATTATGTGATATATAATACATATATATATATATAACAGTCAGCACCCCTGCCCTCTATACATTTTCAATGAAGAGACACATGAGTTTTTAAAACAGGAAGTGTGATAAGTGCTTAACTGTATGCACTGAGTGGTTTGAGGACATGCAGAAAGGACCCTCCATCTGATCTATGATGGTCGAGGCAGGTGACAATTTAGCTGGAACTTTAGGGGGAACCACAGACCTCTGGCAAAAGAGAAGTGTGCTTGTGCTGTCCACCCTCTTGATGGCCCTTGCAAGGAGAGATGTTAATTTGGAAATCACCACTATATGTGGTCAGAGAATAGAGAGGGTGGATGTGAACCAGAGACTGCCGCGTGAAAACCAAGCAAAATAAACACTGAGAATTGTCCTCAGTCTCAGGGAGCAAGCCTCCTGGGTGGAGAGAGAATGGGAGTGAAGGAGAGGAGACTGCGAAAAGAGACTTGCTCACAGTGAGCCCTTCTGTCTCTGAGATCTGAGGCAGAGCTGGTGCTAGAAATCCCAGGGGTGAGGGAAGCATTTTTTTAAAATAGAAGACCTAGGCAGCTGGTCTCTGGTCTCCAGAGAGACAACAGGAGAAGGAAGCAGAAACAGGGTCCCAGAAGATGGCTGGTGTAGGGAGGACAGAAGAGAACAGGAGAGGTGGAGGGAACCCGCTAGGAGGGGGAAGGGAGAGAAGAGGCTATGGCTATAGGCAGAGATTCAGGTGGGAGGGCTGACAGGTGAGAAAGCTGGTGCTCCATTGCCCCAAATAGAAAGTTAGCACTGGCTGCTATGAGGACTGGAGAATCCAGCTGGCCTGAAGCGCCAAGGCAAGCTGAGCTGGAGACACCCGAGTGCCAGTTCTGCCAGAGCCTGTCTGTGGAGGCTCTCGGCCATTTTCATGTCTGGGGACTTTCCCCTAATATTTACCTCCTGACATGAAAATTTAGTAGCAGGACCAATTTTCATGCTCCCTTTGGTCAGAAAAGGAAAACCACCTATCTTTTTTGGCCTTGGTTGACTGGAAATAAATCTAAGATTCAATCTCAGGACGTCACTTGGAGGTCAAGCCCAAGAGTCTCTGGAGTTAGACTGTGAGGTTTAAATCACTTCTCCAACTGTTACTGTTTGCTAGCTTCTTTGCATGTGACCTCTAGCAAGTTACTTATCCTTTCTGCACCTCTGTTCTCTTATGTGTAAAGGGGATAATAATAATACTACCCTCATAGACTTGTGGTCAGGAACAAATAAATTAATATATGTAAACGGCTTATAACAGAGATAGCACATACCTGGCTTGTTGGCTCTTATCATTTGATCTCAGGTGTTTCCTCCTCTTGAGCTTTACCTCCCCGCCCCAACTCTGTGCTAGACACCATCCAAAGTCCTAGTGGTCCTGGAGAGAGGAGAGCAGGGCTGAATGGTCTCATCCTGCAGAAGCTAATAGTGTACTAATGGAAGACAGGCATTAAACAGATAACCACACATATGATGAATGTGTAGTGCACACGAACTTGCAATCCGAAGGCCAAGTGTTTACATCAACTTTAGTCCCACTCTGAGGGCCTCTGTAGCAGGGCTGGTGCGAAGGGTTCCCCTGGCCTAGGGTCCTGCCAAGGAACTGACACTTGACCATGAGGGATCTTTCTTTAGTCAACTGTCCACAATGGTCACTCCATAGTGCCCATAGTTCAAGCCTGAGAGGTCCTGGGCTCTGTAAGGACAGGCATCTCCAGCTTGGTCTAGAGTCTTTGGGATAATCCCACACCTGCTTCCTGCAGCTCTGTAACCTCTCTGGGGCTCTAGGGACCTGACACTCTTGGGACAGGCCACACTTAGGCATTTTTCTAGATTCTAGGAATGTTTTCTTGCTCCTTCTTCTTTCTGAAAGCAAACTCCCCTCTCCTCCTGAAACCGGAAAAGACACCAGCTTTTGGGCTGCCTGTCACTACCAAACCCGATAAGCAATGACAGCAATTGAATCTTTATGGACACTTTATTCAGATGGCCATACCATAACAGACCATCTTACATTTTCTTTCCAAGCCAGTGTTTTTATAACAGAGAACAAAGTGCGGTGAGGGGTTTTGAAATTCAGGGAAAATTTGATTTAAAAAAACACATATTCTCACCCTGGGCAGTTAGCTGTTCCCAGGAGTGGGTGGTTGTCTGTCTCTTCCTGGAACACAAGGGCCCGAATGCCTCCACTTGTTCCCAGGCGGCAATCTTTAGCAGTGTCCCAGGAGGTTGGCTGTTTTCCCAAGAGCCAGGATGGGCCTTATCTGTAGGATCTGAAACAAAAGCTTTAACATATACATTACTTACTAGGCTCAACTATTTACCTTAAACTAAAATTTTCCAACTCTTAAGTCCCCTATTACTCCTGGGACACAACCTCTTCAATCAATCTATTCTTTCTTGCAGCAAATGCTTACTGAGCACCTGTTACAAGCATGGCCCTGCTGTAGACACTGAGAAAGCAGCAGGGAACAAAACAGATTAAGGACCCTGCCCTGGTAAAGCTTATATAACAGAAGAAAGGGATGATAACAATAAACATAACAATAAGTATATTACATAGGATGTTAGAAGGAGATTCAAACTATGGGAAATTTAAAATATAGAGGTGGTGAGGATTAGGAGTATATCCAGGTCAGGTTGCAATGTTAAATAGGGGGTCAGTGTAGACCTCTAATAAGGTGACATCTGAACAAAGACTTCAAGGGGATGAGAGAGTTGGCCAAGGCTATACCTGGGAAAAGAGGGCTCCATGCAGAGGGAGTGTAGCGGTGTGCCTGGTGTGTATGAGGAACAGTAAGGAAGCCAGATAGCTAGATGGTGTAAAGAGTAGGGAGGTGGTGGGTGAAAAGATCAGTAAGGTTAAAAGAAGGATGTGGCATAAATAGGAAAGGCTCTGTAGATATGATGGCTTTTGCTGTAAGATAAAAGGGATCATTGGGAAAATGAAAGGTAGAAGGCTTTGACCTCAGGTTGCAGTGGTAGAGGTGTCTGAAGTGATTCATTTCTAGATATATTCTGAAGGCAGCACCCATAGAATTTCCTGAGAGACACAAAGTGGAATAAGCCAAAAAGTGAAAACTTGAAGATGGCTGCAGGGTGTGGGGCCTGCTTACCTGGAAGGACAGAATTGCCATCAGCTGAAGTAGGGAAAGCTCTGAGTGTGGCAGGGTGGGGTGCAGATCAGGAATTTGGTCACATGTATCAGATATCAAGTGGAGATATTGAATAGATGGTCCCATACACAAATCTGGAATTTGACAGAGAAATCTGGGCTAGAGATCTAATTGGGGAAGTTAAAGTCAGGAGGCTGAGTGAGACCACCAAGGGAAGGAGTGTGATCCAAATATAGGAGCAAGGACTGTGTCTGGATTCTCCAATATAAAAAAGATTGGGGAGAAGGGGACTAGCAAAAGGGGCTTCCAGAAGAGGGAGGTGTCCTGGCAACCAAGGAGAGCATGCCTCAGGGAAGAGGGAGCTACTGCTGGGCTGACCAATGGTCAGGAATGACAAAGAACTGACATTGGATTTTGCCATTACTGGGAGTAAGAGTCCAACTGGAGTGAGCTCAGCAAGACCAACAGGAGAGTTAAGACTTCTTGCAAAAGGATCCAATCACCTAGAGTAACATCTTTTCAAAGGCAATCATCTCCTGATATATTGACTTCACCATATCTAAGTAAAACCAAAATCCTGGGTACATTTTAAAACACATCTGCTTTCCACACTGATGAAATCCCTGAGGCTATGGAATTGAAAGGACCCGGATCCATAAACTTCAGTTTCCAAGCACTCTCTCTTCCCCAAGCTGTCTCCCAGGAGCCCTGACACTGGACAGATGCCCTTGACTTTGAGAACTTGCTTTCCTCCAACAACCTTCATGTCACCTTAGCCTAGAATTTCTTCCTATCATACATTTCCATTAAGGGCTCCCTTCTTGCCAATTTCTCTTCAGGAACGTGACAGATAAGGTCCTCCCTCAGGGTATTTCTGCAATCTGGGTGGCAGAGGAGAGCAACAGGAGTCTGGGTAAGTGACACTGCGGCCTAGAGAAAAGGCAGCACTTATTCCATGCCTGTAGATTTAGTTTCTTCCATATTCACTGACTGTTTTGCTTGCAAACAATTGCTTGCAGTGCTGCCCCCTAAACAGCTCTGCCGTCCTGGGATCCCAGGCCCAAAGCCTTCTGGCTTCTATTACCAAGGAGTGTGGCACTCACTGTCCTGCTCTGGCCGCACCTTCTCCATGGCTGACAGCATCCTGGACTGCCTGGCTGGTCATGTCATCCACATGATGGGGGACTCCACACTTCGGCAGTGGTGGGAGTATCTGCGTGACACCGTACCCTGTGAGTGGCCATGAGAGGAGAGGGGACTCCTAAGAGAAAAAGAGCAGAACCAGGACTTTGAGAAGGCAGAAAACATCTACCTTGATATGGAGTGCTATGTAAGGACAGGACACCTGGGTTTGAGGCACAGGAAGCAATGGGAAACAGTGCCCAGACTGTGCATAACCTCAACAATTAGGTGGACAATCTGAGGCTCTAACAGGAGAGCAGACAGGTTTGATGAACCATGAGTAGATAACCTTGGTTGGAACAAATTATTTGCTTGGGAGATACTGGAGGAATAGAGCTGTAATTTAAGAAAGTAATTGTAGAGAAACCAAGGGTTTTGTCTTGTGACATTTGGGAGACACTAAATGTTTTTAAGTAGACTTTTTAGTTTGTTGGATAGATTGGGTTGAAAAAGAAAGACCAAAGACCAGTTACAAGACAATTATATGGTCACCATGTGAGAAGATGAGAGGCTAAACTGGTACAGAAAAAGAGCGCAAGCAGTAAAGGAAATATCATGCTAAATTAACAGTCTTCTTGACTGCCTGGTTCTGGAATAAAGGGAGATGATCAGATTACTATGGATAACCATAAAATGAACTCAGAATAGAAGTCACTGGGGTGCTTACTGGATGTGGGAGCAAGGGGCACAAGTGAGAGAAGATGGCATATTTGTTTTATACCTTTTTCATTTTGGGCTAAAGAGGTGGTGGGGAGGGTGTTTCCGGGGAACATGTGGATGAGGCATTTGAAGACATGGGATTGGAAATGAATTGAGATGCCTGAGCTTCACACAAAGTTTTGGTATTTATTCCTCTGAAAATAGAAATTCAAGGAGGTGAGAGTGTCACACAGGGCCTTTGCCTTGAGGGCACAAGTTCCATAATATAACATAACATGGATTAAGAAATATGTCTTATTGGAGAAAGGAGCAACGGGAGAGCCAGGGAGAAAAAGAGCATCAGCTCCCAGACCCGGTCCCCACGTGTTCCCCCATCGTCCAATAGAGAGAGGTGTGTGGGGCCAAAGGATAGGTCTATGCTCTCATGGAGGAGACACCCCACCCCCCATCATAGGTCTCCCTTCTTACCTACAAAAAGAAGAGCAGCCTTGTTGGGATTCTTAGCACAAAATACATGTGGGCTGCCATTTGTTTACAGAAGTTGGAAAACACCAGCTGCCCACACCTGGAGACCTTGACGTCTGTGGGACAGTTACCTACTCTTCTGCTTGAAGGGTTGAAGCTCCCAGACTCCAAGGAGGGTTAGTTTGGGTGCACCCCCTCCTTTTGGGAAAAAAAGGAGCTCCAGTCCCTTTGGGACAATTCTGTTCATGGCCAGGTGGAGTGGGTGAGTTTTCTAGGCAAGAGATGTTTTTAAAGATGGATGGAAGCCTCATGACAGAGGTTGGGAAAACCAGAGACTCTGCTAGCTGATCTGGCACCTTTCTGTGGAATAGAGAAAGGCAGCCTCTGTGCCCACACAGCCATGGAGCACACTGTGAAGCAAGCACACAGGGACTTTGTGCAGAGAAATGAAGGGCATTTTCCTGAAGGTGTATCTAGCTCTCTGTCAGGACACATGACCAAGCAGACTATATTTCAGGAGTCGCTGACACCCTAGGCAGAGCACCATTGTGAAATGACAAAAACTGGACAGCCCTGATCTCTAGCCTGGAACAAGTCTTCATCCAGGGGTGGCTGAAGGAAGCCAGTGAATGAATCTGAGTTGGAGTGCCAGGTCCGAAAGGGGGCTGTAGAGAGTGACAGCACACTGCTAAGAAAGGAAAATCAATGAGACAAAATGCTGCAGGGAGCCAGGGAGGTGGAGGGTGGGGAACAGGTCTTCAGACTTGGTAACTAGGAGGTCACTGACAATATTATAGATTAGGAGAGTAAAATCAGGTGATTGGGCCATAGAATGATAGAGGAAAGTAATGTTAGATCTTCTGTATTTTTAAATCAGGAAGTACGGTCCTGAATTAACCCCTAAGCAGCCTGTCTCCGCCTCCCCCAGCCCTGAAGCCCATGGATCTACACACTACGTATCAGACAGGGCCCCTGATGGCCGTCGAGACCACTCGGAACATAGTGCTGCACTGGCGGGCCCACAGCTGGCCCCTGCGCTCCGTCCGCACTCCAGTGGCCTCCCTGCACTCCGTGGTCCGGGAGCTGGGGGGCCTGGCGGGGGGCCCACATACCGTGGTGGTGCTGGGGCTGGGTGCCCACTTCACCACCTTCCCTCCATCTTTCTTTGTGCAACGACTGGCAGGGATCCGGGCAGCTGTGGCTGCGCTGCTGGCCCGGGAGCCCCGCACTCTTGTGGTCATCAAACTGGCCAACACTGGCTATAAGTCCGTGTATGGCAGTGACTGGTTCACCATCCAGATGAATCGGCTCCTCCGAGCTGCCTTTGCTGACCTCCGTGTGGCCTTTGTGGATGCCTGGGAAATGACCTCCAGCCTGGCCCTGCGGGACAGCATCCACCCAGGGCGGCTCATTGTCCGCAATGAGGTGGACTTCCTCCTCTCCTTCATCTGCCCCACCTGAGCGCTTCTGCGGGTGTTTGGGCTTTGTGGATGGAGAAGCTGGTGCCATGGTCAAGCCTGCAAGCCCTTCTTCTCAGCCCACTGTCCCCCTTCTCTGATCTCCTTCTAATGCACAGACCATAAAACCAACCAGTAGGAGTTGGGATGTGGGTGGTGACAGGGAGAGCAGCCTGGCAGTGGTCCAGTACACCTTGAAAGGTTTAGTTCCCATAAGGAGAAGCAGTGCTGAGGGGAAGAGTGTAAGGATAGAGCCAGCAACATCTACTTCATCAGCGAGTATGAGGATTGTCAATTTATGTGCAGGAGTTTCTGTGTAGAATATCAACAAACCTTGCAAAGGTATAAGATGATTCCATTTCACTTTATCAGAGCCACCCTAGTGCAAAGCCTGAATATATATATACACTTTTCCAGGAATTTTCAATGTGTAAAAATTTTTTTCTATCTCTTTTCTTTATTTTTTAAACTTGAGATACAGGTAACAGGTTTACTCCAAGATCCTAATGGATATTAAAGAGAATTTTGGTGTGCTTTTCAGTGAGTTCATGTTCTCCAAGAAGCAGGTGTCATAGGTCTATTTGCTGTGCCAACCTTGGGCTCCCTACTTCTAGATTTTTCTTTATGTAAGAAAAATAATTTTTAAGCTCCCATGTGTTGTTTGTTTATTTCTGTAATTCACAGCTGAATCCATGCCATAATTCACAAAATTGTAGACTTTTCAATTTGTTATTTATACCATTTTTCTTTTACATGCTTGAAGTCTGTGTAATTATGCAGAAAGTCTGACACAAAACAGTCAGCATTAGGACATCATTTGTAAAATCACTGGCTTTTGAAGATAAAGAAAGAATCCTTTAGGCATTTAAGCAAAAAAGGCTTAAGTCACTTATAAGAGAAAAATTTAGATTGACTTAGATTAATAAATAGCAATATTCAACACAAGAAGACAGTAGAACAAAACTTGCAAAAACCACAAATTAAAAGAACCCAAGAATTTTACACTTAGGTAAAGTTATAATTCAGCTACAAAAGCAACAGACAAACATGTAATACACAATAACTCAGGAAATATAGTTGATTTTCTGTAAAAAAAGACAAAAGTCAAAATTCAGTGAAACAAGAGATTAACTGATATGATACAGAAATTTCATATCTGGGTTTTTATCCAAAGGAAAGGAAAACACTAATTTGAGTAGATATCTGGACCTCTGTGTTCATTACAGCACTATTTACGATAGCCAAGACATAGAAGCAACTGAAGTGTCCATCAGTGGATTAATGGATAAAGAAAATGTGGTATGTATAGACAATGAGATATTATTTGGCCATTAAAAAGACAGAAATCTTATGACAATGTACATGGACTTTTTAAAAATTATATTTTATTGATTATGCTATTACAGTTATCCCATTTCTACCCCATCATTCCCCTCCACCCTGCACACCCCCTCTCACCCACATTCCCCCCTTTAGTTCATGTCCATGTGTCATAAGTTCTTTAGCTTCTACTTTTCCCACACTATTCTTGCACTCCCCCTGTCTATTTTCTACCCACTGTCAATGCTACTTATTCTCTGTACCTTTTCCCCCTCTCTCCTCCTCCCACTCCCCTGTTGCAAACCCTCCATGTGATCTTCATTTCTGTGTTCCTGCTCCTGGTCTATTTGTTTGCTTAGTTTGCTTTTGTTTTTGTTTTAGCTGTGGTTGTTAAAATCTCTGAGTTTGCTGTCTTTTTACTGTCCTAGTTTTTAATCTTCTTTTTCTTAGATAAGTCCCTTTAACATTTCATATAATAAGGGCTTGGTGATGATGAACTCCTTTAACTTGACCTTATCTGAGAAGCACTTCATCTGCCCTTCCATTCTAAATGACAGCTTTGCTGGATAGAGCAATCTTGGATGTAGGTCCTTGACTTTCATGACTTGGAACACTTCTTTCCAGCCCCTTCTTGCCTGTAAGGTCTCTTTTGAGAAATCAGCTGACAGTCTGATGGGAACTCCTTTATAGGTGACTGTCCCCTTATCGCTTGCTGCTTCTAGAATTCTCTCCTTCATTTTAATCTTGGCTAATGTAATTATGAGGTGCCTTGGTGTGTTCCTCCTTGGGTCCACCTTCTTTGGGACTCTCTGAGCTTCCTGGACTTCCTGGAAGTCTATTTCCTTTGCCATATTGGGGAAGTTCTCCTTTCTTATTTGTTCAAATAACTTTTCCGCTTGTTGCTCTTCCTCTTCCCCTTCTGGTACTCCTATAATTCAGATGTTGGGACGTTTAAAGATGTCCTGAAGGTTCCTAAGCCTCTCCTCATTTTTTTAATTCTTGTTTCTTCCTTGTTTTTTGTTTGGTTGTTTCTTTCTTCCTTCTGGTCTACTCCATTGATTTGAGTCCCAGTTTTCCTCCCATCACTATTGGTTCCCTGTGTGTTTTTCTTCACTTCACTTATTGTAGCCTCCATTTGTTCATCTAATTTGTGACCAAAATCAACCAATTCTGTGAGTTTCCTAATCACTAGAGCTTCGAACTGTGCTTCAGATAGGTTGACTACCAGTGCTATGAGCTCTGCATCTGATAGGTTGACCACCTCCTGGTTGCTCAGATGAATTAGCTCCGGGGCTCTGGTCTGTTCTCCCTTTTGAGACATCCTTGTTTTTTTTGTTTTTTTTTTTTTGTTTTTTGTTTTTGTTTTTGTCTGTGCTCAGCTGTTAGGTAGTGAGGGGCAGAGCCTTAGGCGTTCACCAGGGCAGGGCAGCCCAGTTGCTGGGTTGTGATGCTGGATGTGGGGGCGGGGTCTGACAGGGAACAATGGTGCTTGCTCCACTCTCTTCTAGATTTCAGTGACTTCCGCCACTTCTCCCAAGGAAACTGGACCCCTCTGGTGCTGATTCCTGGGTGGGTGGGCCTGCACTCCAGGACCCCATGGGTCTCCCCAATGAACTCTCCTGTGAGGCTGGGACTCCCTCCTGGCACCTCAGCCCCTACAAGTATTTTCAATGGGTGCTTTTAGGCTTCACTTCCCAGTGCTGGGGCCCTGCATCATGCAGTCTGTCTTGCTGCCTGTTTTTGCCTGGTTTATCTGTGTGTGAATGTGTGTCCATAGTCTGCTTGGCCACCTGTGCACCTGGAGTGACTGCAAGCCTGGGACCACCACTGGCTTATCCTGCCATGATCTGACTCCGCCAGCCGTGGACTCTGCCAGCTGTTGATTCCTCCCCTCTTACCGGTCTGGGTGAATCATTGTTGTCGGACTCCCGCACAATTCAATTTTCTCTCCGTCCCGGTTGGGTTTTCTTTTTTTTTTTGGTTCTACATTTTTGTTGTCCTTAATCTTGGTTGTGAGAGGAGGTACAGCATGTCCAGCTACGCCTTCATCTTGGCCAGAAGTCTTGTACATGGATTTTGAGGATATTACGCTAAGTAAAATAAGTCAGGCCGAAGAAGGCAATTACCATGTGATCTCACCTATATGTGGAATCTGGGAAGAAAATGAGCTCATTGACACAGGTTACCAGAGATGGGGGCTGGGGCATGGCTGACATAAATAAAGGGTGTCAAAAGGTACAAACTTCCAGTTGTAAAATAAGTCCTAGGATGTGATGTATAGCATGGTGACTATAGTGAATAATGCTGTAGTACTGCATGAAAAGTTTACCAAGTCCTCATCTCTGGAGGCATCAGATGAAGGCAACTGAATGGTTTCAGCTGGAGAGTCCAGGAACTCAGGAGGATTGTTCTGTTCAGAGCTAACTGGTCAACCTTCAACTTCAACCTTTAGCTTTTAACATGTTCAAATCAACCACTGAATTATACACTTTAAATGAATGGATTGGATGGTATGTGAATTATATCTTAATAAATAAAGGATGAGCAATAAAGCATGAGGACTTGGCAGAAACTGTTATGTGTTCTTCAAAACCTAGATCCTTTTCCTACTAGACACACAAAAGTGTGGACCCCTATGTTATGTTTTCATGTATTTTTAATGGTCAATTTTAATAAAACATTTAAGTGTTGAAAATATTGAAAGGTTGGAAAGCAGGTCTATTAAAACTCACAATATTTTAATTTTAAATATTTGACCTATACCAAAAAATTTATTATTATTTTACCTATGTGGCTTTTAAAAAATCCTCACCCAAGGACATGCTTATTGATTTGAAGGAGAGGGGAAGGGAGAAGAAAGAAGAGAGGAAGGGTGGAAGACAGAGAGGGAGAGAAGCATCAATGCGAGAGATACATCACACATGCCCTGAATGGGGACCAAATTTGTGAACTTTCATTTCATGGAATGATGCTCCAAACAACTCAGCCACCCTCACCAGGGCTACCTACCTGGCTTTAATGAAATCAATAATAACTTTAAAATATACTGAGTTTCTTGCCTTCCCCCTATGTCTTCAGTTTGAGGTGAGTGCTTTGCTTGCTTTACTGTGATCCTGGTCCCACATCTAAATATATTTCCCAGCCTCTCTTACAGATGGGTGGGTATCAGACAAGTGATTTCTGGACAATTCAGCATGAGAGAAAGTGATGTATGTATATTACCTCCAGAAGAAGTGATGTAACCCGTCTGTACAATCCTCCACACTGTCTCCCCATTTGCCAGATATATGGAGAGGACCCTAAAGAATTAGAGGAGGTGAAGCTACAGACAGAAGGAGTCTGGGTCCCTCAGTCCTCAACTGGAAGAGAGATGCCCAAGAAGCTCTGAACCAGGAACATTCACAATGAAATGTTATATGATTCAGGACTGAACTTCCACTGTGTTAAACTATAGTCATTGGAGGTTGTTTGTTATAGCAGTAGTCGGGTTTACTTTATTCAGTGTATCTAAGGTCCAAGAGTGAAAAAATGTAAGATACATTTTTTTGGTTGACTATAAACCCCTTTTCTCCTTGTCCACATTTCCCAGGCTACACTGTGGCTCTCCTCTCCTATAGCAGCATTTTCTGCAATAAATAGAACAAAGGGCCACTGAATATGACTCCCTTTGTACCCATCACACTTTTGCCAACAGCAGATTCACACTCCACCTGGCCTTTGTCCAGTCAGAAAGCAGGGTGGGTCCTGGTTGGAAACATATGGCTTTCTCAGATGACAGCAACTAGAAGAGAGCCTAAGAAAGTGGACACTACAAAGGAAGGAGTGGGAAGGGTGCAGGAACACTAGAACATACAGTGTGGTGACTCAAGGCCAGCCCAATGAGCCTGCTCTTCCACCTGCAGGCCTAAGAGAGTGGTTACCAGAATCCAGACACAGAGGGAGGGAGGGAGAACTGTGCAGAGAGGGCTGCTTGACAGGCGCTGGGAACAGAGTCAGGCAAGAGGGATCCTACCCTGACCCTAGGCTCCAGAAAATCTTGAACATAAACACTCAGGTGAATTTATGAAACACATGTGAACTGGGTCACCTGGATTCCAGCACTCCCAAGCTGGCCCAGCAAAACTTGTAACCTGTAAAAAGGGCTCTCGTGACTAATATCATTCTGATCTCACAGAAGTGCTTCTGCCCACAGCCTGCCCCATGTCCTGACCCAAGGGGACTGGACCCAAATGCCATGAGCCTTGGGGAGGCCCTTGTTGATGGAGAAGTCTGTCTCTGCACAGGCCTGTGTGAAGGAAATGAGCAGAGAAGATAAAGGCGTTACAGGAAAGACAAATTAATTAACTTGTTAAGTCTTTCCCTCAGATTAATGGAATGCAGTAGAGTTTTGCAAATGAACAATTGTGTCCTGGTTGTGTCAGCACCCACTTTCTTTCTTCTCTTCGTGTTCCAGTTTCTGGTTCCAGGTACAAAGCAGCATGCTCTGGATAACAGTTGCACGTGGCACTGTAGCACTTTAAACAATTCTTATCACATGTCTACATATACACGTGCATGTATATATACATATACATGCATGTGTGTTGTATATGGGTTTGACATATCATGCATGAAGCACGCTACCAATGTTGCTTTAAAAAGTGGTTAAAATCATGATCTAAGTGATAACAAGTCAGATCATGAAATTAAAATCTTTTGTAATATATTCTGCAATAATAAGTTCTGGTACATGACCCACCACAAGTGACTATGTTATGTAAAATGCATGATATTTCCAAATGTAAGTATTGCTGCAAGAATTGTATTCACAATTCCAGGTTCTGCCTTAGCAGAGAGATGTTTCCAAATAGGAATTAATAATAGAAAACTATCTCAGAACTACAATGAACCAGGAAACGTTGTCTAATTTGGCATTACTGTCAGTAAAAAATGAATTATGTGAAAATTTTTATTACAACAGCATATTTAGTGATTTAGCTGAAATGAGGTGAAAAGGTAAATTTTACATAATAAATATGTAGTAATTTAAGAATTATATATTTAAAAGTCCTGCAAATATCACCAGCCCATTAACAGAGAGAACATCCAAGCTTATGCAATAATAATTAAATATAGGCATCTTTGTTTTGTTAATTTTCATTGGTATAAAAACATGTATTTCTCACCCTGGCTGGTGTAGCTCAGTGGATTGAGCCCTGGCCTGCAAGCCAAAAGGTCACAGGTTTGATTCCCAGTCAGGACACATGCCTGGGTTGCAGACCAGGTCAGGTCCCCAGTAGGGGGATCATGCAGGGCAACCACACATTGATGTTTCTCTCCCTCTCTTTCTCCCTCCCTACTGCTCTGTCTAAAATAAATAAATAAAATCTTTAAAAAAAAACATGTGTTTCTCAATTTTGTATTTTGACAATATAACCCTCAGGACAGAGAGAGAAAACATTTTTTTTTTAGTAGACAATGAGCTTTACTGATAATGCTTGAATATTTTGATATAAGGCTTATGGGCCTCTGGCCCAGGTCTCACGGTTGGTAGGAGCAAGCCCACCACCCACAAGGTAGGAGGCCAGCCTGCAGTGAGCTGACCACACCCCTGCAGGGCAGCCCAGCCAGGGGGCCTGGAGATAGGCCTTGGGATCTCACCATCCTACCTCCCTCTCTCTATTCAGGATCTCACTGCAGCTCCCATTGTCTAAGCACAATGAAGCCTCAGTCCATCAGCCTTTTGGATAACAGCAGTGGGGGAGCAAGGCGTCATGTCCAGCAGGTCTTGGCAGTGTCATACAAGGCCCAACAGGAGCGCACACCTTATTTTGCTGCAGAAAACACAGCTCTGTTAATGTCTAGCTCATTCTGGCGTCATCTTCTCTACCCTTAGAAACAAAATTCACCAATTTGCACTGAGGAACACTGCTTTGGCTGGTACCAAATAATTAATTATCCACAGAGAGTACAGTTTAATAAAGGCCAGGGTCAGATTATATATTGGGGAGAAGGACTGCAAGTGTGCTGACTCTAGATTTTCAGATCCCAGCCTCAACCTCCAAGAATCCTCTTCCTCCTTTGGTCCCTTGTGTGGAGACATCCCGCTCACTCACTCGTCTCAGCAAATAGAAACTCTCCCTGGGGTCCACTCACCATTACAGGCTTGTGCTATCTGTGCTTCAGTGCTAAGTGTTTTCATCACAATTTTTATCTACCCTCAGTGAACCCCTTCAGAGCCAATGGTCCACGTTTGTGAACTGGAAACATAGTGATGCCCAGTCTTGCGCAGTAGGCGTGTGAGCTGGAGATGGGGTGATGCACCTACCAGCCAAGGAACCTGAGGATGCTGGGGCTACAGGGAGCTAGAAGAGGCGAGGAAGGATCCTTTCCCGGAGCCTAGAAAAGGAGGACAACCCTGTTGACACCTTGATTTTGGACTTCTGTCCTCCAGAACCGTGAGAGAACACATTTCTGTTGTTTTAAACCAAAAATAAACAAACAAACAAACGAATACCATGGGCTGG
>PVKU01009632.1:0-59855 GCA_004027475.1 Anoura caudifer
ATTCTTGTTTCTTCATTCTTTTCTGTTTGATTGTTTCTTTCTTCCTTCTGGTCCACTCCATTGATATGAGTCCAACTTTTCCTCCCATCACTATTGGTTCCCTATGCATTTTTCTTCATTTCACTTATTGTAGCCTTCATTTGTTCCTCTAATTTGCGACCAAAATCAACCAATTCTGTGAGCTTCCTAATCACCAGAGCTTTGAACTGTGTTTCTGATAGGTTGGCTACCAAAGCTATGAGCTCTGCATCTGATAGGTTGACCACCTCCTGGTTGCTCAGATGAATTAACTCTGGGGCCCTGGTCTGTTCTCCCTTTTGAGCCATCCTTGCTTTTTTTTTTGTTTGTTTGTTTTTTGTTTTGTTTTGTTTTGTTTTGTTTTGGCCTGGTCGTGGCTGTTATGTAATGAGGGGTGGAGCCTTAGGCATTCACCAGGGCAGGGCAGCCCAGTTGCTGGGTTGTGATGCTGGATGTGTGGGCGGGGTCCGAGAGGGAACAATGGCGCTTGCTCTGCACTCTTTCGGGGATCCCAGTCCCTTCAGCCTCTTTCCCCTATCAAATTGGGTCCTTCTGGTGCTGATTTCCATGTGGGTGGGCCTGCCCACACTCCAGTACTCCATGGGTCTCCCCAACGAACTCTCCTGTGAGGCAAGGACTCCCTCCCAGCACCTCAGCCCCTACAAGCATTTTCAATGGGTGCTTTTAGGCTTCACTTCCCAGAGCTGGGGCCCTGTGTTGCGTAGTCTGTCTTGCTGCCTGTTTTTGCCTCGTTTATCTGTGCATGAACATGTGTCCTTGGTCCGCCACCCTGTGCACCCCACTTGGCTTCCTCACGTTCGGCAATGCGGCCGCCTGTGTGCCTGGAGTGACTGCGGGCCCCAGACCACCACCGGCTTAACCTGCCATGATTCTGCCAGCCACGTACTCCGCCCACCACCAACTCTGCCCCTCTTACTGGTCTGGGTGAATTGTTGTTGTCGGACTCCCACACAATTCAATTTTCTCTCTGTCCTGGTTGGGTTTTTTTTTTTTGTTTTGTTCTATATTTTTGTTGTCCTTAATCTTGGTTATGAGAGGAGGCACACCGTGTCCAGTTATACTTCCATCTTGGCCAGAAGTCTTAAGAATGTATTTTGGGGAGTGGAGAGAATAACAGCTTGGGCTTAAAATAGTCAACAGTTTGAAGGCATGAAATTTAGAAGCAGCAGCTCCTAAAGTAGTCAGAATTCTGAGGCAGGAAATACAGCATGGGAGCACACCATTGTTTCATCACTCAACACTCACACCAAATGCTCAGCCCAGGTTCCCACTTTAAAAGTGCTGCTGAGGGTCACTCCTATTTCAGAAGAGTATTCATTTGATGGCATGAATGTCTTTTTCATTTTAATAACTGCTATGCATGATAATTTATGCAGTGATTTTTCCATTTTAAAACGTAAGTCTCTTCACCCTATTAGATGAAGTAGTAGGCACTATTTGGATTCTGGGAGTAGCACCTGCTCCTCACCAGTCTGTGGGCCCTGTAAGCAGGAAGCATGGAAGGTGTTAAGCAGCCTGTAGTTCATCTATCGGTGGGACCCCATAGTTGGTTGTGATCACTTTTTCACCATTAAGTATAATCATAGCTGTACCCATTTTCTTGACATTATAATCTCACTGGAGGCTTTTCATGCATACCTTACTCTTATGAATACATTTGGGGCCCAACACATTGTCATCTAGGTGCAGGGGTGGAAAATTGCAGGCAGGTAGCAAAAAGAGTGCACATATTCTTCCTTGTTTTTCAGGTACCAAGGCTTGGTCAGTGTAAAACTGTAACTGAACCCAACTCTCTGTGTCTGCAGGGAGATTTTGCACATGGAACATATACCACCTGACACCAGAGTCCTCTTGTGGTGGTTCTACTGTCTCCATCTTTCCAGTCTGGGCTGAAATTCTGCTCCAGGAGGCAAACACTGCATCCAGGGCAGAAGTTATCACAAAACATTGTCCATTCCGTCAAGAGAACAAGAGACCCTTCAAAAGCAGATGCTTCACCCTCAGGGGGAACAGTAACTTTAGAATGATCAGAACTTTCCAGAGTCACTTTCCCATTTTCCATCTTTGATTTTCTTTGTGATTTTGTCAGGATCTTGGCCTCCTTTGCTGTTACAGGAACTTCCTTTTGATTAGAGTAAGCGTACTCACAGTCTCCTACATGCTTCCAATTTCAAGCCTTTGGTGCCCAGGTTTAATTGCACACCAAGCCCTTGCAATGCCCCAGTGAAGCAGGTGGACTGGTGGCAATTTGAAGAGTAAGGGAGGATTAGGAATTTTTTTCTGAAGTCTTACTCTTTTATTGTCTTGTGCCATTTTTTGTGGACAGGAAGCTTCATCATTTTTTATAGACCATTATTGTTTGGTACCCTTCCCTGAGATTCTTTGTATACTTCTTTCACCAATTATTTTAAAAATGAAAAAAACAACGCATTCAAATAACTATAAGCACATGAAAAGGTAACATCATGATCATGGAATACAATGATGCCACCACACACCTGTGGAAAGGGCTGACATTAAAATGACTGACAAATCCAAATGCTGATGAGAGTGTGGAACAACTGAAATTCTTGTACATTAGTCGTAGGGTAAATGGTACACAGTGCTTTGATAAACTGATTGTCATTTCTTTTTTAAGTTAAACACACCCCTAACCTCACCTAAAAATTTAACCAAGAGAAATTAAAATGTGTCCCCCCAAGAAAACTTTCATAATAATGTTCATGGCAGCTTTATTAATAATAACTGAGAACTGAAAAGTGCCCATCAATAGGAGAATGGATAAATAAATTTGATATATTTAAATAAGAAAATTCTCAGATAAACTAAAAGAATGAACCACTGCTACATGGATAAATCAAGTCTCAAAAGCCTCCTTTAGACAAAAGAAACTGTACACATTTGTGTATAAGACTTTCAAGAGCAGCAAAGCTATAGTGATAGAAATCAAAACTGGTTAACTTGGTTGAAAAGGGTTAAAAAAAAACTTTCAGAGATGATGGAAATATTCTACATCCTGACTTGGATGGTTTTTAGCAGGAGTGCACATTTGTTAAAATCACTGAAGGTCTGTTTATTTCACTCTGTGAAATCTGCCTCAATTTAAAAGTAAGTATTTTAAAACATTTTAAAGAGAGAGAATAACAGAAATATCGGAGATAGGGAGATAGGGTATAGGGTCTTTCAGACAGTCTTGCTACAAGTAAGAGCAGAGAAAGTGAACAGTAACTGGTGCAACCAGTACTAGGAAGATCATTTTGTTTGTTTGTTCTTTAAGATAAATGACAGCACAGTTGAATGCTTGTAGGAATGTTGCTGAAGCAATTTCCTTCAGCAGACAGAATAGGTGAAATTTAGATGCCAGTGATGGGGTTGACTATAAGTAACAGCTCAGAGGGATCATCTATGGCAAGAGCACAGAGAATGAGGAGACTGATGATGGCAGGTGGGAGTCTGTGGGTGTTCTCTTCTGATTATCTTAATCTCAGTGAAGTGGGAAGCAAGGTTCTCAGCTGAGAGTGAAGATGAGGGAGTCAGTGGTGGACATTTGCAAGAAAAGTGTAGAAAATACTCATAGGATGCAGGAGAGGGACCAGTCTACAGCAGGAATCAGGCTGAAGCCTGCCTGCTGCCTGTGTTTATATTAGTGTAGGTAGCTAGATATTAATAACGGAAGGAAACAAGAGGAATCAGACATCATTATGCAAAATAAAACTGGGGAGCATGAGCTTGTTTGCTTCACCAGGAAGTTACAGCTTCACACACCCTAGGGGATGACAGCATTGCCCCACCAAGGATTAACACCCCTCCATTCCCTGCTTCAGTGCTGGATTGTTGGGGGAAACAGGGAGAAGTATGCCCATGCACAACAGAAGTTGAAATGGTGCAAAGGGGGTGCTTGACTGTAGAAGCCTGTCAGTCTAACATGGGAAGTAATAAATTATTTAGGAGGCCCTGGAAGCTTGGGACATTGCTTATTTTGAAAAAGCTTCTTGTGCTTCCCAAGCCCAAGATGATACAATCTCAGGGAACAAAGCCCTTCTCTCTGTTTCCCAGGAACATATGCAACCATGCAGGTCTAGCAGCTGTATGGGCCCACAGCACACCATGCAGGCTCCAAAGGACTCAGCCTTAATATGAAACAGAAACTTTGGACATTGACTCTATTTCTGGCCCTGATTTTCCATGGAGGGATGGACAGAGATGGGTCATTGAATATCTGAGGGGCAGCCATCAATTTTACCCAAATTAATCTTACCAGGCCTCATCCTCCCTCATAGGTCCCTGAAAATGGTTTTTCTTGTAACACCACAAGAACCCCACTTCCACAGGTAACATTTATATGGCCCTGGAGCTAAGGATGATTTTGACATTTTTAAATGGTGGGGGGGATTAAAAGAAAAATAATATTTTGTTTCATGTGCAAACTAAATGTAATTTAAATTTAATTTTCACATGTAAAGTTTCACTGGAACACAGCCACCATGATACAGGGTGCAGTCAAGAGGGGGGGGGCAAAAATAGGGATTTGGAATGGGGCCCAGAACTAAGGGTGTCCAGAAAATGTTAGAGGGACATATAAGATGTCCTCACCCCTTCCCCCACAGGTATGAGTTGGGGGAAGGGACACATGGAGCAAAGACATGCAGAGCTGTTTTGTACAGCCACAGCTTTGCAGCTAATCCATGGCATGGTCATTTAACATATCTATAGCCTTTTGCTGGTGGCTTAGAGGTGTTAAATAGCTGTGGCCATGCTCTGGGCCAGGGGGATGGAAAGGACTCCCCACAAGATATGACCGGGGGAGGAACCCCAAGTTATGATGCCTGCATGGGAGCTTGGAGAAGAGTGGCTCCAGAACATGGGGACACACCTCCCCAGACTCATGATGTCAGCCCAGTAAACTTGGAATAATACAGGAATGCTGGCAGGTGCAACTGATTGTAAGAGGAGTCGGAAGTGGGGGGTACAGAGGAAGATTGGCACCAGGGTTTAAACTGAGACACGACAGCCATTGAGAGGGATTCCATGCAGTTTCACCAGAGTGCAGACCCCCGCAGCTTTGGTGAAGAGGGAGAGACACATGGCTTTGACAGAGTGGAGACCCTCTCACAGCTTTGCCAGGGAGAGCCACAAGATTTTGCCAGAATGGGGGCCCTTCCCTGCAATTCTGGTAGAAGAGGACCACATGGCTCCAGGGTGCTCCCTTTGGCTGCATGGCCTGGGAAGCAAGAGAGATTTTGCCTGGAAGAAGGGAGAAAGGACTCTTGCCAGTAGGCCATGAAAAGATGCCACATGTCTTTGGATTAATTAGAGATCCTACCTGGGCAATGACACAGCTGATGGGTTCAGGAGCCTGGATCCTGGATATTTGCCTCTTTTCCTGAGTTGCAGTACCCTGAATTAGGGCAGGAGGGAGATAGGAAGGCCTGTGGGTGGCTGTGGGTATCCTAAAGGACTTTGATATTTTAATGAAGATGTTAGGTCGCTACTTTAAGTCTATATAGCATTAAATAAACATTTTCTTTCCTTTTCACAAATCTCTGACTTTGAGAGACATCTTTCCATAAGGTGGTGGACATAACGAACCTTGGCCCCTGTGGCTTCTGTGTTCTGTAACAACCACACCTGTTCATTCAGATGTTTTCTAAGGCTGCTGTGTCATGACAATGGCAGAGTTGAGTAATTGCCACAAAGACCACAGGGCCCACAAACTCTAAATTATTTACCAAGGGGCCCTTTACAGATAAAGTTTGTCCACTAATATGATTGCTGGGCAGAATTAAGCATTCAAATAAGGCAGGGATGTCAAACTCATTTTCACCAGGGGCCACATCAGCCCTGCAGTTGCCTTCAAAGGGCTGAATGTAATTTCAACTCCTTAACAGTTAAGGAGTAGTTACAGTTATACAGTCCTAAAATTATTCCAGTCTTTTGAAAGGCAACTGTGAGGCTGATGTGGCCCCTGGTGAAAATGAGCGTGACACCCCTGACTTAAGGAGTGTGATCCTGAACTTAAAATGAGACACAATATAGTTGTATGTTTTTCCTTATCTGCAATGTGGTAATAATCAGGCCCCTAATTACATCATAGTTTGGTTATTAATTGAAAAAAGTGTCTAGCACAAAATGTATTTCATTCAACATGAACACCCAATGACTTATGATCATTTCTTCCTTCTGGGGCTAAAATGCATGGATGATGTGAAATGTGAGGTCATAGTGAGTTTCTAGGCAGACAGGGGTGCTTCATGAAACATAGCTCCTGAAAAAGCCTCTCCTCTATAAACTGGGCTTTTTGCATTCACATTCCCCAAGAACAATTTTCTGTGACCCCTTGGATAATTTTTGGCTTTTTTCATACACCAGTCCCAACTTAAAATTGTTCTGAATACATGTTCTTAAACTGTGCTGGGAGACCAGGCTGTGACCCAGCACCTGTGAGATCCAGGGTGGAAATTTAGGACTGAATCAAGTAGGAGCATTTTGTAAGACCTCTCCTCACCCCATCCCTACTAAATCATACTGCAGACATGCTTTCATCAATGTAGCTTCATAACACAAACACAAGAAAGAGTTCATGGGCACTGTTAGTATAACAATAATTTCCCATAAATGACACTTGTCATCACATTCTTAAGACATTTTTAAAATTTTAATCTAATGGTAAGAAGAATCATTATTTCTTTAACTAATTTAAAAAACTCCTCCTGGTTTCTTGGATTCAATCCTGCATTTATTGTTTTTATTCTATTAACAAATATTTATTAAGTACATACCATATACAGAAACTAGTAAAGGCTATGAAGAAGTGAGAAGTAAAGAGTTACAACAATGTATATGGCAAGTTTAATATCTCAGGTAGTTAGTTATATGATTTTATATTCCACTTTCACATATGGAATATATTGAGAATTGATCTTTTTAATTTTTATTGACTTTATTAGGATGACATTGGTTAATAAAATTATATAGGTTTCAGGTGTACAATTCTATAATATATCATCTATATATTGTATTGTGTGTTCACCACCTAAAGTCAAGTCTCCTTCCATCACCATTTAGGCTCCCTTTACATTCTTTTATCTTCCCCCTTCTTCTTCCCTCCAGTAATCACAATATTGTAGTATGTTTCCATTAGTTTTTTTCTTAATCCCTTCACTTGTTTGACCCACCTCCAAGCCCCTCCCTTCTGACAGCTATCAGTCTATTCTCTGTATCATAAGTCTGTTTCTATTTTGTTTGTTCATTAGATGCCCTGTATAAGTGAAATTATATGGTAATTGTCCTCCTCTGACTTATTTCACTTAGCATAATAATGCCCATGTCTGACCATGCTGTCACAAAAAGTAAGATTTTCATTCTTATGGCTGACTAGTATACCATAATGTATATATTCTATAGCGTTTTTTCTCCACTCATCTGTTGATGGGCACTTAGACTGCTTCCAATTTTGGCTATTGTAAATAATGCTGCAATGAATGAAGGAATGTATATATTCTTTTAAATTACAGTTTCAGGTTTCCTTAGATAGATTCCCAGAAGTGGAGTCACTGGGTCATAAGGAAGTTCCATTTTTAATTTTTTGAGGAAACATCGTGCTACTTTTCATAGTGGCTATACCAATCTATATTCCCACAAACAGTACACAAAGGTTCCCTTTTCTCCACATCCTCTCCTACACTCATTGTTTCTTGATTTACTGATTATAGCCATTCTGACAAGTATAAGGTGATGACTTATTATGGTTTAATTTGCATTTCTCTGATGATTAAGTGATGTTAAACATCATTTCATGTGTCTATTGACCACCTATGTGTCCTCTATAAAGTAGTATCTATTCAAATTCTCTGCGAATTTTTTATTGGATTGTGTAGTTTTTTTTTGTGTGTGTATTGAGTTTTATAAGTTCTTTGTAAACTTTAAGATTAACCCCTTATCAGATGTATTGTTGGTGAATATGTTTTCCCATTCAATGGGTTGTCCTTTCATTTTGTTAATGGCTTCCTTTGCTGTGCAAAAGCTTTTAGTCTGATGTAGTCCTATTTGTTTGTTTTTTTTCTTTTGTTTTCCTTGCCCAAGACAAAATATATATATTTTAAATTTTATTTTAATTGTTGTTCAAGTACAGTTTTCTGCCCTTTACCCCCATCACAGCCCACTCCCCAGCCCTCCTCACCTCTCTCTCAAGGCAATATATTAAAAAAATATATTGCTATGAAAAATATCTGAGATTTTACTGCTTATGTTTTCTTCTAGAATTTTTATGGTTTTAAATCTATCATTTAAGTCTTTAATCCATTTTGAGTTTATTCTTGCATATGATATAAGAAAGTGGCCTACTTTCATTTTTAAAAACATATCTGTCCAATTTTTCCAACACTATTTATTGAATAGATTGTCATTGCTCCATTGTATGTTTTTGTCTCCTTTGTCAAATGTTAATTGACCATAAAGGGGTGATTTTTATCCTTTATTTGGTTTATGTAATGTATAACATTTATTAATTTGAGGATATTGTACCAACTTTGCATCTCTGGAATAAATCCAATTTAATCATGGTGTACAATGTTTTTAATGTATTGGCAAATATGGTTTGCTAATATTTTGTTCAGGATTTAGCATTTATGTTGATCAGGAATATTGGCCTACAATTTTCTTTCTTTGTAGTATATTTAGCTGGTTTTGGCATTAGGATAGTGGTGACCTTGTAAAATGAGCATGGGAGTCTATCATCATTGAATTTTTTGAAATACTTTGTGAAGGAGAAGTGTTAGCTCTTTTTGAATATTTGATAAAAATCAATGGTGAAACCACCTGATCCAGGGCTTTTGCTTGTTGGGAGTTCACCTGTGAAGGCTTCCAGTCCAGGAATTCATTTGTTGGGAGTTTTCCTTTTTTTTTAAAATACTGTTTCAATTTAATTAATTTTAATCAGTCTATTCAGATTTTCTGATTCTTCCTGATTCAGTTTTGGAAGATTATATGTTTCAGGAATGTATCCATTTCATCCAGATTGTTTAATTGTTGGGCAAATAATTGTTCATTTTTTTACAACCCTTTGTATTTTTGTGGTGTCAGTTGACATTTCTCTTCTTTCATTTCTAATTTTATTTATTTTTGCCCTCTCTTTTTTTTCTTGGTGAATCTTGTTAAAGGTTTGTCAATCTTGTTTATCTTTTCATAAAACCAGCTCTTGGTTTCATTAATCTTTTGTATTTTTTAAATTCTATTTTATTTATTTCTACTTTGATTCTTATGATTTTCTCAGTCACTTTGAACTTTTTTGTTGTTCTTTCTCTAGTTCCTTTAAGTTAAATCTAGATAATTTATTTGAGTTTTTCTTGTTTCTTGAAGTCTAATGTAATGCTATGAATTTTCTTCTTAGGACTGATTTCACTATGTCCATTGATTTTGCATTGTTGTGTTCTCATTTTTATTTGTTTCAAGGTATCTTTTGATTTCTTCCTTATCTCATTTGTTAACCCATTTATTGTTCATCCTCACTTCTGAACATTTTTTCCTTGCGTTTTTATAGAGAGAGGGAGAGAGAGAGAGAGAATCATACATGTGAAGACAGACACTGATTGGTTGTCTCCCATACACTCCCAGACCAGGGATGAGACATGCCCAAACTGGGATCAGACCTGCAACCTAAGTATGTGCCATGACCAGGAATTGAACCACAACCTTTCAGTTACCACATGACACTCCAACCAACTGAGCCACACCAGCCAAGGCACCATTCATTGTTTAGTAACACATTATTAAGTCTTCATGTTTTGTGTGTTTTTCTGTATTTTTTTGTGTATGATTGATTTCTAGTTCATACCATTGTGGTTAGAGAACATAGTTCATATGTTTGTGATCTTCTTAAATTTGTTGAGACTTATGTTGTGGCCTAACATGTGGTCTATCCTAGAAAATGTTCCATGTGCACTTGAAAAGTATGTGTATTCTGCTACTTTGAAGTGAAATATTCTAATTATATCATTTAAATCCATCTAATCTAGTATGTCAGTTAAAGATGTCAACAGGGTGTTAAAATCATCTACTATGACTATATTACTATAATCTCTCCTTTTATGTCCATTTAGATTTACTTTGTACATTTTGGTGCTCCTATGTTGAGTGGATAAAGGTTCACAAGGGTTATATACTCCTATTGAATCACTCCTATTACCATTAGGTAGTGTCCTTCATCTCTTACTACAGCCTTTGTTTTAAAGTCTATTTTATCAGATATAAGTATTGCTACCCAAGCCCTCCTTTCATTTCTATTTCCATGAAATATCTTTTTTCATTCTTTTATTTTAGTCTGTATCTTTTCATCCCTTTATTTAGTCTGTATCTTTCATTCTGAGGTGGGCCTCTTGTAGACAGCATATACATATGGGTCCTGTTTTCTTATTTATTCAGCTACCTTATGTCTTTTGATTGGAGCATTTAAACCACTTGCATTTGGGAGGGGGTCCACCCACAGAGCCCCACCTGGCCGTGTTAAATGAGAATAAGACTATCAAGACATAATCTGCTTGGGAAGGAGAGGTGGCCATCTCTCAAAGGAGAAGGGCCAAGAACTCCTTCCTCAATGGTTTTTATTAGGTCCATTTTACACAGGAATACAGGTAAAGCTCATCAATCATTGTCAGGCAGCAAGGATCAAACAATAGATAACATTTCAAAGAACTCTGAGGGCTTAATCTGAGTCAAGGTCTGTCAGCTAAGGGGTTACAAAACTTTGGGAGACAAACTCATTTCCTGCTCAGACTCTTATCATTTAAATGAGAGCACTCTTAGCAAAGCAGATTTAACAGGACTTTACAAATTCTTTCTTATGCCTGATCACCCAGGGAGCCTGCCCTATCCAGCACAGGACTGCAGTGCCCTCTGTGAATGTTTCAGGCTTAAGTGGAGCAGAGCCAGGAAACCAAGAGATAAGGAAAACTTCTCCCAGATGGATTGAGGACTCAGGCTATGTCAGGATGGCTGGGGGGCGAGGGTCCATCACCCCCTTTTGCTGTGGCCCCCCAAGTCTTTCCTTGAGGGCCTTCCACATGATCATGCTTGTCTTAGGTGACCCCTCCCTTGAGGGAATCTTATCCACCATTGGCTAACCTACCAAGCATTGGGGGCCAGTTATGGATGAAGCAGAAGCTGCACTTCTGCCAGGGAGATAAGCTTTGAATTTTCAATGATATCCTTGCTGGGTAAAGTAGTCTTGGTTATAGGTTCTTGGTTCCTTGAACTGTCTTTATTTTTTAAATTTTTGTTTGTTTGTTTGTTTGTTTTTGCTACTCTGATTATTTTCTGCTACCTTGTCTTCCAAATCTATGATTCAATCCTCTGCTTCAACAACCTACTATTTTTTCCTTCTTGCACATTCTTCATTTAACATATTATATTCTTTATGTCTGACTGGTTATTTTCTAAGATTACTATATCCTTTTTTATGCTTGCTATCTCTTTGTTGGAGTTTTTTCTAAGATCTTTGAGCATTCTTATAACCATTTTTTTTTTTAACTCTGTACCTGGTAAATTGCTTGCCTCCATTTTATTTATGCCTTTTTCTTGAAATTTCTCCTATTGTTCATATGGGATATGTTCCCTTGTTGTCCCATTTTGGCTGCTTCTTTGTGTTTGTTTCTATATGTTAGGTAGATATGCTATGTCTCAGTCTTGGTAGTATGGTCTTGGTAGTGTGGTGTAGTAGGTGCATTGTGGGGCACAGTGGTGCAGTCCCTTTGATCATTCGAGCAGGGTGCTCCAGGAATATCTCTTGTGTGGGTTATGTGAGCTGTAAATTGCTCAAATTGTTTGCCTTTATTTAACTATTTTCTCTCAGTTTCCCTTATTCTACTAGTCAAGGAATTTCCCTAGCTTCTTGCTTCTTACCATCCTGTGTCAGTTCCAGCTAGAGCATCATCCATGAGAGACACTGAGGAGAGAGATGTGACTATCTACAAATAAACAGCCAGTTATTGCTGGTTGGCACCCCATGGAGATTTTTGTTGTTATTGTTAAAAGTAGAAAGTGAAAGCACTGTCCTAATTAAGGAAAAGTGTAAAACCAACTTTGAGTTGGCACCAGCAAAACCAATGTGGAATGTTAAGAGGCCACATCTCTAGGGCTGCCCCCTGCCAGTCATCCTTGCTTGTTCTCCCCTCCACCACCCCGCACATCTTCCCTATAACCATGGATCATCTACTCAATATGGGCCTAGGACATACAACAACTCTGGGATGTAGGTAGTTTTCTTCATTTTTCACCTGAGAAAACTGAGGATAGGTAAAGTATTTAGTAACCTGTGCATACTCACACAGGACTGGTTATGCCATAATGAGGCCAGCTGTGATGATGATGAACAGCAAACATCATTGTCATGGTGAGCACCTGCTTTGGCCCAGGTCTAGGGCTAAGTGTGGTCCAGGCACAGTTTCTTTCAGTCTCTACAGCTACTTGAATGGTGATGATGGTTATCATCCCCAGTCTACAGATGAGGAGGAAAGGTGAAGTAGCTCCCCAAGGCCACAGAGTTGGACAGTGGCTGACCTGTCTGACCTAAGGACTGCAGGTTCCCACCTCCACAGCCCTTGTTGCCCCCATTAGTACCCCACATCTGCCCCCAAGAGATGTCCCCAAGACAAATATGGATAATGGACTCTCTCCTTTTGGAATATACATAAAATATTGGTATTTTTCAAATTGACATTTTATTTAACCTTGGTATTTTTCAAATTGACATTTTATTTAATCCATTTTATCCAAACTTCCACATTTCTACCAAAAAAGCAAGATTGGCAGCATGTCCAAGACTTGTGGAATGTTTAGCCTTTCAAACTGTGCCTCCCAGCCAATCTCTGGATTGTGGATCCTGCCTCAGTGCCCAGCTGTGGAGAAAGGAAAGAAGATTCTTCTAAATGATCCCAATGACTCAAGTTTCTGGGGGTCTTCCATCACCTGTTCACAGTATTCCACTCCCCACTCCTTCTTGAAGGACTTTTCTAGCCTCCCCACTTTGAATTAGGTGATGCTGTTTGACTTGCCCTGAAAAATGAAGAAATGAGGTAAAATAATGGGTGTCGTTCCTGGAAAAAAATGTTAAGAGGAAGTTCACATTTACCACATCTTTCCATCTGTCTCAGTAATGAAGGAATTCATGTTGGAAGGGGGCCTCCATTAGTCTGGGTCTAAATGGGTCCCATATGGAGACTCCTGCCAACCTTCATTATAAGGAACATTAAATCCTTATTGTGTAAGTCAAGCCACCGAGAGATATGATACAGCATAAGCTAGACACACCCATAGCACATTCTTCTATAACCCCACACATATACACCACACATCTAAAAGCCCCACACATACATCTATAACTTCATTCTAGAATATGTTTCTCCACTCACAACATTTCTAATACCCAATGTGTAGTTTTTCCATACGAATCGATTCTCCAGTTATCTGTAAACACCAACTGAACGTCTTACGATTCAATTCAATTCTGAACTAACTACCTGCATATAGCACAGACCCAGCAGGTTAGAGGCTCAATCTCACAAGACTACCCCTACTTCAGATGCCAGTCACAAGTAGTGGGTCTCCAGGTTACCCACACTTCTGTCTAACTTGACTATAAATCGGGGATTCCCACTTCCTTTCTTCAGGTATGATAATTTGCTTTAACAGATGACAGAACTCAGAAAAACACTTTACTGACAATTACTGATTTATTATAAAGAATACAGACAATCAGCCAGATGAAGAGCTACTTCTTAGATTGAAGTCCAGCAGACCCAAGTGCAAGAGCTTCTATCCTCATAAAGTTTAAGGTCTTCCATCTACTCAGCATGTGTGTGTTTACCAGACAGGAAGCTCTACAAACCCTGATGTTTAGTGTTTTTATGGAGGTTCCTTCTCATAGGCAGGATTTATTAAATTATTGGCCACTGGTGACTAACTAAACCTCCAGCCCACTCTTCCCTCCATGAGAGTCTGGGGATTGTATTGAAAGATCCAACCCTCTAATCTTATGGCTGATTCCTGTGGCCATCAGTCCCCATCCTCCAAGAGTCACCTCATTAACATAAATTCCGGTCTGATTGAAAAGGGCTTGTTATGAATAACAAAAACAATCCAATCACCCCTATTATGCAGGAAATTACAAGGCTTTTTGTTTCTTTGTGTTTTAAGCAGTTCTAGTGCCAGGAATGGAAGATCAAATATACATTTCTTAGTACAATTCTTATATCACAATTTCACACCCACACCTTTTTGCACATGGGACTGCTTGGCAGGAATGTTTGTTTAGCATCAACAAATTCAGGCTTCTGTGCTAGGCTGCAGGGAACAGAGATGAATAAGTTATGGTCTCTGCAATAATAAAACAATACGTGACAATACACATAAACTAAAACTCCTTTCTTGGAGCAAAAACTACCAGGCAAGCTTTTGCTTTTGGTTTTTTAGAATCTTTTTTTATTAAGCTGTATAAAACTACCTCATCCATATGTTAACAGGGATAGATGTAATACCACAGTTCCACTACCCATTCACTTAGTCATGTCTCTCTCTCTCCCTCTCTTTCCCAGTGTTCTTTTGCCTTCATATCCCATGAATATCTCAAAGACATGCTGGAGCCTTGAGTACACAGATCCCATCGCTCAGAAGCTCTCTGGAGGCCATACATTGCAGCGTGGTGGGGTACCCACCTAATGAAAAATGGGGCTCGGACAGGCCAAGCATAGGAACAGCAAAATAAAAGAAGGTTAGAGGCAGTCTTCTCCACATGTTAGGTATGCTAATCAGACCCAAAGTGAGCAACAGAGAGTATAGCTCAGGGGGAGACAGGCAAGTAAACAAGACCTGACAGGAGCTATCACTTCAATGTAACTAACTGGAGTGGTGCACCTTGGGGTTTTCAAAAGACATTTTCCTTTGAGGCACAGGGAGCTACTTAGGGCCTTGAGCTGGGCAATTACGTGATGGGAAGAACAATGGGCCACTGTTCAGAGGGTGGCTGAGAACCCAGGCAGGTGACAATTGGGGAGTGTTGTGGTCCTGAGACAGGCAGGCTATTCCCTGAGCTCAGCAGGCAGGTTGTATCTTTTCCTTTGCCTTGCTGACTTCCTTGTGCACAAGCTAAATAAATCTTTGCCTGCATTACTTTCTGGTGATCTCTTTTGATTTCTATTTTGGGAGATCGCAAGAACCCAGAGCATGGACAACAGTCCCAGCATGGCAGGAGTGAGAGCCAGTGCAGAGGGCCAACAGATGGATAAGACACAACTGACTGTTCAGAGTTAAGACATAGGAGAGTTGCCTCCTCACTGCTCTGCTTTCAAAGTACTTCCACTCTGACCTTTCTCAGTCTTTGGAACAAGACTAATATTTTTTTCTGATCCCATTTTGTGACTCAGCAACCTGGGCCTAGAGTGGCCTCAGGGCACATCCCAGAAGGCAGCAGAGTGGAAGAAGCCCCCAACTGCATAGTGGCTGCACAGCAAGCTGCCTTGGGAGCAAGGTGATAACATTTATCTTCTCTACAGTGCACATTATGAAAGAGGTGACTGAGCACCCAGAAGCACAAACAAGTAGGTTAACAAGAAGATTCATTTTGTTTGCTGCGCCTCCATACACCAGTGCTGCATGCCATGCCTCCCTAGCTCAGACCTTCTACACCCAGCCCACTGCTCAGTGCATGTACAGCTCACACACAATGTGGAAGCTCAAGAAAAACTGGCATCTAAGTTACATTACATGCTCCAAGTGTGCATTGTTAGGGAAATGCAAATCAAAGCCACAATTAGATGCCACCTCACACCCATTAAGATAAGAAGCATAAATGGTAGGTACAAAATAGACAAGGGGAGGTTAAGAATAATATGGGAAATGGAAAAGCCAAAGAACTTATATTTATGGCCAATGGACATGAACTAAGATGGGGAAATGATGGTGGGAGGGTGGAAGTAGCGGGAAGGGCAATAAGTGGGAGAAAAAAATGGACAACTGTAATAGCATAATCAATAAAATATATTTTAAAAAAGATAGTAGAGTGGCTATGTCACAGACACACATACAAACAGAAAATAACAAGTGTTAGTGGGTATGTAGAAAAATTGGAACCTTTGTGTACTGTACAGTGTGTAAGTTCTGGGTATGTATCTAAAATAATTGAAAGAAGAGTCTTGAAGAGATACTCATACATCCACATTCAAAGCACCATTATTCACAATAGCCAAAGGGAAGCAACCTAACTGTCCATTGACAGATGAGTGAACAAACAAAATGTGATACATGCATTCAATGTAATACTATTCAGCCAAAAATAAAAGAAGGAAATTCTGACACATGGTCAACATGGGTGAACTTTAAGAACATTATGGTAGGTGAAATAAGTCAGTTACAAAAGAACAAATATTGGATGATTTCATTTCTATGAAGCGCCAAGAGTAGTCACATTCTTAGAGTCAGAAAGTGGAATTGTGGCTGCCAGGAGCTGGAGGAGTAAGGAATAAGAACTTATCATTTAATGAGATGATAAAAGATGCAAAACTTGCAAAGATGAAAAACTTCTGGAGATGGATAGTGGTGATGGTGGCACGACAAAGTGAATGTACGTAATACCATTGAACTGTACACTTAAAAATGATTAAGATGATAAATTTTATGTTAATTGTATTTACCACAATTTTTTTATCTTTTTAAAGATTTTATTTATTTATTTATTTATTTTTAGAGAGAAGGGAAGGGAGGGAGAAAGAAGGAGAGAAACATCAATTTGTGGTTGCCTCTCATGCATTCCTCACTCAGGTCCTGTCCTGCAACTCAGGCATTTACCCTGACTTGGAATTGAACCAGTGACCCTTTGGCTTGAAGAGGATGGCACCTAATCCACTAAGACACATCAGCCAGGGCTATTTTACCACAATTTTTAAAATCTGATTTTTTAGAAATCTACATCTCCCACTTCCTAGCTATATTCATTTGGGAGAATTAATTTAATCTCTCTAGTTATTCATTTTAATTTGCAGGGCCCCTCTCCTTTGAGAATTCCTAATGATAATACAATAAACTGCCTTACACATTGCATAGCCCAGAGGAGATAATTTACCAATGATTATTACAGTAAACTGCCCCCTTTGTGGCCCTGATATGTGCACGAAAGTGAAGTCACAGCAGGGAGGAGGAATCCCCGCCTCATCCTCAAAGGCACTGTCTAGAATCCAGCTCAGGACTGCCCCAGAGGGAGCTTGGGTCTTCAAGAAACAGCTCCCAGGAGATATAAAGAAGAATGTCTACCACAGACACCCCATTGTAACACCTCTGCCTTCACTTACCCCTGCATGCCATACAGACAGTACTATGTTCTGTTTGTTCTGTAACATGGAAATGCTTGGGAAATAGAGGTCTATTTCCCAGAAATGACTTTCATTGAGAAAGCAGTAGTTAATAGCTGTTTCTGGGAGCCCAGCATGTGCTAGAATTGTTTCCTATAAAATACGTTGTCAGTCCTTAGTAAAAACCACCCAGACATATGTCATTTCCATTTTACAGATAAGAAAACTGAGACCCCCAAAAGTTAAGTGATGTTCCCAAGGTGACACTCAAGGCATTGGTATAAGTGGGTTATGAGCCAGATATGTCTGACCACAAAGTCTCTATGCTTTCCCACATGCCCCAAAACTCCACACCTGGCGATTGCTAGAGTGGATGGTGTCCTCCTTGTGCAGCTGTTCACAAAACCCACCCAATTCAATATTGCCCCCTTCTCATCACCAAAAAAGTGACTCTAAATGGCTGATTCACTTGGCATTTGACAGTGGGGAGAGAAGAAGAAGAACCAAACATACTACATGAATGATTGGTTGATGTATTGAGCTTTTCTTCTTGGAGCCATCATTTATCAGTACCACAGAAAGCCCCTACTTGAGCCCTGAAAGATTGAATTAATTATTCCTCTGCTTGGTCCTGGCCTCCTAAACTCAATGGTATATCTCTTTGGTGCTCACCTGTGCTGGGATTCCATCAACACTTCAAACACCAGAATGACTTGTGCACAACAGATCAACTGGGAAGGTATGAGGACAGGCACACTGAGTGGAAAGACAGGCCACTATTGAGAGGGGCTTGATTAATGAACATAGACATTTAAGATGATAGAGAGGTATATAGGTACTGAAATCTGAGAAACAGAGCTCCTCATCAAGGTAGGGTTACCTGTGTCACCTCAAACCCTCCAGAGACGGGAGCCCACAAAGCTTCTCAGTTTCCTGGGGAGTTCCCTCTGGACACCAAAGGATAAAAGCCTGAAACACTTGAGCTGGAGAAAGGACAGGCCCAGGGAGCCCCACATCTTAGCAGTCTTCTATCTTCTGGTCTCCAGTGGAATGAGACACACCCACAAAGCCCTCCCTAGCCTTCAAGCCAGAATCTAAATGCATCACTTCCTTAAGTTTATTTCCCTAGGTTGTCTCCAGCTTCCTTCAATGACTTTGAAGACCTGGTTGTGGTGGTAGCTTCAGGCCCCTCCTGGGTTCTCAAGCCTAAAGTTGTCACCCCCATCCCTTATCCTGAGGGTGGGGTGGGGGTTCTTTGATTCTTTCATACTTGTCTCTTACTCGTATCCTACACTATCAGATTAGGCCTTAGGACTCACACATTTTCTTCTCTTAGAAACATTTCAGCCTGGGCAGATTCCCCTGTGCTGAGTCAGCAGGGAAGGTTCTGAGTGAAAACTCATTCATCAGTCCACTGTTCCTGGTGCTCTTTCAAAGCTGGCTTCTTGGGGTGGGGGATGCTCTGCAGGGCCCCAAACACTGCTTCTCCTGGTCCATTGTGTCTATGCTGAAGAGTGCTTCCACAGTCTTGCATCCATGAAACTTTTACTGAACTGAAGAGCAAGGCCAAGGCCTGAGAGGGTGAATACTTCTGGATAACCCAGAGTGGCCTGTCCTGGCCTCAGCTGAGAGCCCACACTGTCCTGACTCAAGCCCAGCTGCAAGTGAGCAAGCACCAACAAAGACCTGCACCCAGGCATGGTCTGGCATAGCCAGGCTCCTCAAGACCAGTCCTGCCACAAGTCACTGATCATCTCAGGCCTGATTCACTGTCTTGTGCCTGCCAGGTCCATCACTAAGAGCCCCTCCTGCCCCTTCCCAATCCCTCAATCCAGTGGTGGTGACCTGGCAGACCATTCAGTCTGTCCCCACAGCTCTCCACATGTCCCTGCCAGGCTGGGTTTCATCTGCCCTTCCTTAGATCACAGGGTACAGAAGTCTCCTGCTGACCCCTATCATGGCAGACTCTGGGCCTGCCCATATCTCTCCCCTGAGATCTCCCCTAAAAGGGATCCTCCCATCACCAGAATCAGATAGTGCTTCAGCTTCAGTGTAAAACCCCCGTTAGCCTCCTCTTTCCCCCTGACTCCACACCCACCTTACCCTGAAGAACCCCCAATGCCCTGCTGGTCTCTTCAGTCAGGTCCTGGATCTTACCATTCCTCCTTCTTTGGACTTTCCTCCTCAATCCATACCCCTCGCTTTCCCTGATGTTTCCTTGCCCACATCCTCCTTGTTCAGAGGCACAGCTCATCTCTCCTTGGGCAAAATAAAGCTGTGGCCATGGCCAGCAGACACTGTCTGTACTATTCCATGATGCCCAATATTTGGCCCTTGGCTTTTACCCTAAGTCCCCAGTAATCTCAAAATCCTTAGGAGGAGCCCCCACACCAGGCCTGAATACCCAGTTGCCATACATTATTCTCCAGACCTGCTCACCCACATGTCTGTGCCATCCCCAGACCTCCTTCAGTTTCTGTCTCACAGGGGAGGTCAGACTGCTGAGACTGACTCCAAAACACATTTCCTTCCCAAGCAACCACAGTCCAGATATTACATTCAGGATCATCACATGTGCACAGGACATGAAGAACCCAGCCTCACCTTGCATAATGACACTCTAGTGAAGAGACCAACCAGGTCAGCACTAGACTGGGGAGGGCTCATGAGTGGGAGACAAATGTGTTAATATGCAAATATGTGATGTGTGTATGTTTGTGCTTTGTGCATGTGTGCATAAGGGTGCAGTACTTGTGCACATGCATGCATGGACATGATGTTTGTGGTGGTATGTGATGTGAGTGATGTGGGTATGCATATGTATGTGTGGTGTGTGCATGCACACACATGCACATGGTGTATGTGTGATGGTGTTGGTGTGTGCATATGTTTTCCGGGTCTGTATGGGGAGGGCTGCCTTAAATGAGGACATAATTTCTTCTCATCACAGCTTCCTAGAAACCACAGAATTGGAACTGGGACTGCAAATGAGGGCAGAAAGGAGGCATCTGCAGACACACCAGTGGAAAGCAGAAGAGCATTTCTTCCTGAAGCCATCATTTATCAGCTGTGTTGCTTTGAGCAAGTTAATTAGCATCTCTGAGTCTCTGTTTTCTCATCTGTAAATAGTGATAAGTGTGCAGACCTCACAGGATCATGCTAAGCATTGAATAAGATGCTAGTGTTAAGAATCTAGGCAGTGCCTGATACCAGGAGGGCTCAGGCTTCATGGGGCCCATAGCCCATAGGAAAGGGGGAGTTAGATAAACACCCAGCCAT
Organism: Anoura caudifer; assembly: GCA_004027475.1. Taxonomy (NCBI): domain Eukaryota; kingdom Metazoa; phylum Chordata; class Mammalia; order Chiroptera; family Phyllostomidae; genus Anoura; species Anoura caudifer. The sequence continues at coordinate 20,652 of PVKU01009632.1, forward strand.
CATCCCATCCAGGAACCTAGAACAAGGAAATGTGGTGTGAGAGCAGGAAAGCCCTACCTAGCTTGGCTTGGTGTTAGTAAATTGTAAATTCAGCTTTATTATGTAAAGTGCATAAGTGTCTCACCTTTAACAGGAACACACAAGCAAGCAAAATATAACCAAAGACACTGAAATTGGTAGTCACCAGAGTGGAGAGGGGAGGGAATTTCAGGAGAGAAGAGGAAGGGTTTATAGGAACAAATACAAAGAACACATGGACAAAAACTAGGTGGGGTGGAAATGGGAGGGAGGTGGGGAGGGCTGGGGTGGTGGGCTGGGATGGGAGTAAAAGACAGAAAACTGTACAAGAATAACAATTAAAATAAAAATTGAAAAAAGAAAACAAAAAAATAAAGTGCTTAAGTGACTTCAGTATAATTAAGATGGATGGCTCTAATGATCCTGCAGGTCCTGATTCTGATACACATTATCAGGCAATCACAGGGAGTTTTCTGCATTTGGCTTCAGTGAGACCAGGGCCTGTTAAAGGACCTCTGCAGAACAGCCATGTCCCTGGACATGCTCCAGACCCCTTACTTTTGCAGAATAAAGCCAGTTTTTATTCTCTCTCTTTCACTCAGTTCTTCATCACCCACACAACACTTTTTTTATTAAGTTGCCATCCACCTGTCATGGTAAGAGAGCAGAGTATACAGAAAGAAAAAAAGAAAGAGAGAGAGAGAAAAAAAGGAAGGAAGGCAGGAAGGCAGGAAGGCAGGAAGGCAGGAAGGCAGGAAGGCAGGAAGGAAGGAAGGAAGGAAGGAAGGAAGGAAGGAAGGAAGGAAATGAAACTGGAGGCCCAAGAGGTCATCATGTATCCTGTCCAAGATCACTCAGTTTGTCAAAGACAGAATCAAAGTCAAATGAAGAAACCTGAATGTGGTGAGGTTTAATCTTCTCCCATTGCAGAGGTCTCTTCTATAGCACAGCCAGACTCCTATGTAATCACAGCTCAGTGAGTTGGGACCAAGCAGTTCACTGAAGCCACATTTCACTAAAATAATACAAATAATGCTAGCAGCTGGCATTATTATTACTATTATTTTATTATTATTTGCAGAGTTTAATATATGTTAGTCTCTTTAAATTAAATTTTAAATAATTCCCATTACTGCTCTATGAGATAGGCATTATTATCCCTAGAGGGTAAATGGCTTGGGTCATGTGGCTGGTTAGGAATTGTGCTGAGTCTCTGCTTGAATTTCCAGGTGTCAGAAAGTTGTTCTTTACAAAGATGTGAGTGATCCAAAATCTACCCAAGAATGATATTCCCTCAAGCCTGGAGAGCCCCTTCATACCCTATGGCAATTCTCTCTACTTCATCCATTTTAGGGACCTCCTGTCCCACCCCAGAGTCTAGCACCACTTCCCCCAAAAGACAGGCTCATGAATCACCCACCCTACCTGTGAAGGCCTAGGTTCCTCACTGGGCCTCACTCTCCTCACAGCTGCATCAGCAAAATGGTCATCCAGGACCTGGGCATGACATTGCCTTGAACTCCACACAGCCCACATACCCCTGGGCCTTCCCACTTAGTGGTGAGTGTGCATGCCTCACTGGCCCCAAGGTCAGAGACTGGGGTCAGTACCTTGTTCTGCCCCTTACTGACTGAGCCACCTTGGGTAATCCATTCTAATCTCCCAAAGCCTGGGTTTCTCCATCTTTAAAGTGGACACAGAAGTCATAGAAGGGCTGCCACAAAAGGTAACTGGAAGACCAAGAGCTACCATGTGTACAAGTTTTGATCCTTGTCCATTGCCAACCTTCCTCCCCATGCCAAGGTCTGAGAGGGGCTAAGGAAAGGTAAGGGGACGAAGGGATGGGGCCTCACTCCAAGCAGTTGGCTCTTTGTCCCTACAAAGCCTACCTGGGGCTGAAAACTAGACAAAATGTCAGGAGAAGGACTCTGCACAGCCTATGGGGAGAGACTTAAAGGGGCCAGACTTAGCAGCCTTCCATGAGAGCCTGCACCCTCTCCTTCTGGGCTGAGAAGTGCCTTAAAAAACCTAGGATCTTTCTTTTTGCCCTGGCCTCTGCCTCTCTGGGCCCCAGGGGTACACTAAGCCCCAGGGCAGTTGACCTTACACCACAGCACTTAAGAGCAGAAAGTGCCAGGCACAGCCAGCAATCCTCACTGGACACTGAGTTCCTCTCAGGGCCTTTCTGAGCTACAATCTGTTCAGCCAAGGAATGCTCCAGCTGAGCATTCCTGAGAAAATAGGGTATCTCAAAGGGTTGTGTGGGGCTGTACTCAGAGCAGGGCTTAGGACAGGGCTCCGATGGCCTTACCTCACAGTTCCTCACTGTTTGGGCCTTGCAGGTCTCTAACCCTCTCTGAGCCCTGCTCTCTGCATGTATAAAATCATAATAGCAATGTCTCCTCACATATAAATGTAATAAGCTCCATTTACAGAGTACGCACCCAGACCTCTTCATTTTCCTGCCTCAGCAGCCCTCCATCTTGGCTACAGAGCTATGTGGGAAGGACACAGGAACAGGATAGTGACCAATGTCATTGACTGCTCCTAAACATTGATTGCCTCTTTGGATTTCCTGAGGATGTGACAATTTTCTAGGCTGGAGCTTTGTGCAAGTTAAAAATCCTTTTAAAATTCTATAAGTGATTTTTGATAATAAAGAATAACAGCCTGGAAAGATAAAACTATTCACTCAGATCATAAATCTTAGAGCTTCCTCACTTTGTGGCAGAAGTGACTCATAGTCCTCAGTGCCATCACATGGGGTGCTCCTACTTGCTTCATCTTAGCTGCTCAGCAAGCATTGCCACCTCTCGTCTGGGGGGTGGGATCCTTAGCAGAAGTGCTTCTTCCAGACCTTTGTAAGTTGACATCTTTGTGAAGTGACTGCATCTTTGTAAGGTAACAACACATTTTTAAGGTGTCCACATCCTTGTAGGGTGACCACATCATTGATGAGAAAGGACATATGACTAGATCTGCCCATGAGTTGTCAGTAGAAGTGTTGTCTACTGTCTGCTGATGAGAGCTTGTAAGTGACCACATAACAGCTTTCCAAGGACTCTCCTCCTTTTGACCTGCTTTCAAGACAAGGACTTCTCTATCTGCCTAGATCTCTGAGTCGCTCTGATCAACAAACTCCCAGTCAACCCATATGGATAAGTAACACAAAGGACAAAAAACTCTTGGTTTTCCTAGGTCATTTGAAATGGGGGCAGGGGATATGTGGCCAGGGCCCAAACTTGCCTACCTGGGCTGATATTATTATAAAGATAAAGTGTGATTGTGTGCATAAATTACTTGGCCCATAGCAGGTTCTGAAATGATAGATGTGTCCCTCTGAAGCTTAAAATTCAGAGCATAAGTCCCCTCCATCCACAGCAAGGACATCAAATACCCTGAGAAGAAAGGACACACACTGGTGTATATGAGATGTTAAGTGAAGAGAGAAGATTTTTGTCACTGCCTCCTCCATGGAGACACCCAGGGCTTGTGGAGACTTCACACCAAAAAACAAACTCCAAAGCTATGGAATCCCTGGCTGTGGCTATGGATGGGGAGGATGAGAAATGGGAGGGAGAAGTTTAACCAAGAAGCATGGGAGCAAGGAGCAGGTGTCTGGCTTAGCACTGGGCAAAGGAAGCAAATCCTCAGTGAACCCCTTGGAGGTCCTTCCACTGGTTTGTGCCAATGATGCACACCTAACAACAGTCAGCCCTACTGAGCAGATACTGGATACAAAAGCCTTGGCACTAAGGTCTATATCCACTACTGTCCACTCCTTACCTTTCCAGCAAAGTAAAAAGCCCTGAGGGAATGATCACCCACCTCTTCCCAGGCCTGGTAGAAGCCTCTTCAACCTATCATCTCTGTAGGGTTTCTAGCATGGCCCTTGACAAGTGCAGGCAGGTAATGAATGATGTTTCACAGACAGGTGGTAAAAACCTCACTCTGCACGTGACATAGGAGGAGGCTGGGAAAGCTCACCCAGCAAACATGACCTTGGGCTTCTCCTCTGTCATAAGGCTTCACCTTAGTTACTAGAGACGTCTCTGCCAGAACCCCACCCAGTGAAGCCCCACCATTCACAGCCCACAGTGCTACATACATCACTGTTGGCTCCATCCCCAGAGGGAACGATTTCCAGTGTCCTGCTGACATGTGTGCTTAACTGACTGTTTCTCAGATGCAAATGCCCATAACAGTTAGCTATTGATTTTGTGCTAGCTGTTACAAAAGAAACACACTCTAGCCCCTAATGTGTAGACACATGTGTATGTGTGTGTTCCTCAGATGCCAACACATGGTTGTGCAGCTCTCAACAGGAGGAAAAACAAAAGCACTGTGTCTAATACCTCATATTTTGTAATGTTACAAAGAGGTTCCTTTAAGGAGCCATAGTTTGGTCCCCTGGCACATGGGTCTCTAGCAGGAGGATTCTCATTAATTATGCCTGTCTGAAGATACCTGGGACTTAAGTACCATGCCTGGTACTCTGTATGTACGTCACAACTTTTAGTGATCATGATTTAGTAACTGGTTCAGTGCAACCAGTTCCTTCCAGACAGAAGGGAAAGGAATTGAGAATTGAGTGTCTGCACAATGTTAAGAACTTGACACACATTTTCACAAACCTCCCAAAAGATGTCAATCTAATTATTCCTATTTTAAGGATGAGGACCCTGAAACTAAGATACATGAAGAAACTGTTCTGAGGTTACACAGGAAAGAAATGTCAGAGCAAGATTTCAAACCCAGATCCTGCTCAGCAAAGACTGCATGCACTTAATCTCCCATCTCCTCAATTCCACAAGTACAAGGTGTACAAGCGAATTCAGTCTGCCTATTTGCCCTGTGCGCATTGTTTCTTGAATGGGGGAAGGGAAGACCGGGGGGTTGGATGGCAGTGACCACAGCACACATTCACCTAAGAACCTAAGACTATGACCCACTGTATGGTTGATAGGGTTTGAGTAATCAGAGTCCACTCAGAGACCCAAAACTTTTCTATACTCAAGTTCCCAGGAGTGGAGACTCACCAGGAGGAGGAGGCTGCCACCATTTTGGTTTCCTGCTCTGATTGGGCCCTCCAATTCCACTTTGCATAGCCCTCAACTATATATACCATTGGGCCACAGGGCTGAGCCCCCCCCCTCCATGAACGAGTCTGTGTGTTGTAACTAAAACACAGACCTGTGCTCCTACTATCTCATGTTGCATAAAAGAGCATGGCCAGAGAACAGCTTTTCTCTGTTCCATAAGCTTTAACTGGGAATACTCGAGTAGCCAGAGTCAGTCATCTGGAGATTTTTTTCACTCAAATGTTGGTGTCTGGGCTGAGACAACTCTAAGTGTGAACTCAGTTGGGATTTTCCCCTGGAATGCCCATGCGTGGCCTCTTTACACAGTGTAGTATCTCCCAGCATAGAGGCTGCATTCCAAAAAGTGTTTCAGGAGAGAGACTAAGCTTTCCAACCAAACCAGGAAAACTGCATGTTCATTTCTGAAACTAGCCCTGGAAGTCACAAAGAGTCAACAGTCATAACCAGCAAGTCACTAAGGCCAGCTCAGGTTAAAGGAGGAGAATTAAGCTCACCTCTCATGGGGGAGTAGCCAGTTCTCATTATCTAAGAATATGTGGGTGGGAGATAAGGCCTACCTTCTTTGGAAAAATTCTCTGTAATTCAAGACATATGACTAATGAGATGTGGGGACAGAAACCACTGTCACTTCTAAGACACTGTTTATAATGGTTGCACTACCCTCACTCACCCAGACAGAGAGGCAGCCATCAGCTGGACCAGTAGGCTCCAGACTTTCTACAGTGTCATCTGAAGTATCTGTTAGAAGGTTGGAGCCTCATTCTTCACACACAAGGGAAATGCATTCTGTCAAAGAAAGATATCAGTAAGCCTGGGCAGAGAGGCCCTGTTGTCCTGGCAAGGGCACATGCTCCTGACTTCAGGTGCACACTCTGGCAGCTTCAATGGCCAGTTGGTCAGAGGAAAGGTGCTCCAGTTCTTAGCACAGCCATGGTCTTCCAGCAACCAAGGGCCTTGGTCTTCCCCAAGCAAACACCAAAAATCAAAGCTATCTCATGGAAGGGTGGAAGTATCCCAAGACTGGGGGTCCTTCATCTTTTCTTCTGCTTCTCCTGGGAAAACAAATACCATTTGAGAACTTTTGCATGTCCCAAGACTACCTCTGACCAGTATGTAGCCATTGTTTTTACCTGCCATGTTTATCTTAAAAGTTCAAACCTATCTTTAAGGTTTCTGTGAAGCCCCATCCTTCTGCATAAGAATCCTCAGGAGAAAATACTTCCTATAAAGAAGAAAGAGGGGAGATAAGCAAGCTTGCTTCAAGGGCCACTGAGCATCTCCATCAGAAGAGAGCAAGTGACATCAGAGTCACCCAGAGCCTTAGAACACAGACATCCTGCTTTGGACATGTGGCTGAATGAGAAGAGCCATTTTCTCTTCTTCTCAGGTCAATGGTTGGGTTCCAGGTCTCATAAGGGCAATCAGGAGAGTTTTGTTCTCTCAGCTAGTGGCCAGATTCCCTGCATTGAAAACAGGCAAAAAGAAGCTGAGAATGTGGTATGTGGGGAATGGTGACACAGAGCTCACTTCACAAAGAGGAGCAGACATCCCAAGTCAGCTGCATAAGCTGTGCTCAGGCCACAAACAAGATAAGCCTTGACAATGGCCCAAATGACTGATGGCAGGAGAGGAAAAAGAGCTGAGACCCTGTGAAAAGATGATCTGAAGAAATGCCACTGTATTCAGTTTTGATCTTCTTTTTTAAAAATATTTTATTTATTTTATTTTTAGACAGAGGGGAAAGGAGGGAGAAAGAGAAGGAGAGAAACACCAATGTGCGGTTGCCTCTCATACGCCCCCTGCTAGGGACCTGGCCTGCAACCCAGGCATGTGCCCTGACTGGAAATCGAACCCACAACCCTTTGGTTCTCAGGCCAGTGCTCAATCCACTGAACCACACCAGTCAGGGCTGATCTTCTTTTTCTTTACTAGTCATTTTAACATTTCATATAATAAGAGCTTGGTGATGATGAACACCACCTTGTCTAGGAACACCTTATCTGCCCTTCAATTCTAAATGATAGCTTTACCGGGTAGAGTAATCTAGGTTGCAGGTCCTTGCTTTCTATCACTTTTAGTACTTCTTGCCAGCCCCTTCTAGCCTGCAAAGTTTCTTTTGAGAAGTCAGGCAACAAATTCACAACTATCAACAACTGAATCTAAAAACAAACCAAGCAAACAATCAAAACAGGAACAGACTCATAGATATGGAGATCATTTGGAGGGTTATCAGGTGGAAGGAGGAAGGGCTAAAATAGGAAGGTGAAGGGATTAAGAAGCATAACTGGAACAGTATAGGAAATGTGAAGCCAAAGAAGGTATATTCTTGACCCATGGACTTAAACTAAGGTAAGGATTGCTGGAGGGAATGGGGGTACCAGGTGGAGGGGGGCAAAGGGGCAAAAATTGGGACAACTGTAATAGCATAATCAATAAAATATATTTAAAAAAAGAAAAAGAAATGCTATTGTGATTGTGACACAATCACAAGCTGGTATTTAAAAGCAAGCTGGTAAGTCTGAGGGAAACACAGCCTACACTGTTTTAATATTTTAAACCAATAACAGAAAATGTGTCCTAAGTTAGCATGAAACTAATTATTTAATGAAAAACAAACATGGTCATCACAGAAATCAGAAGATGTGGAAATTGCTGTGGGATGGAGAAAGCTGTGTAGGCTTTATAGATGCAGAAGTTGAGCTCAGTGACCATAAAATAGGGGGGAAATTGAATATATAGGGACTGTGAGAAGTGGAGTGGAGAGCACTGGTCTGAAAGGCACAGGTCTGAACTTGAACCCTGGTAGAGTCCCACTCCTCCTGGGAGGAATGCATGGGCTGCACTGAGTCCTACTAAGGCTGTGCTCATCTGTAGACCTACATGATCTCTAGGAGCACCAAGGAGATGACCAGGAGCTCCCTGTTTGCTGACTCTCTGAGTGTGGCCTCTGATTGTGGGGAGAATGACTCTGCTCAGCAATGGGGGCAAATGAGAGAGTATCTTATAGATGCTTTATCTTGCCTCCTTGAATACAAAAGGATAATTGCTTCACTCTTTCCCAGAACAAGCACCTCACTTTAAATACCTTCTAATTCCAGTTAAAATTGTTTTGAATGTTATTAAAATTACATCAATGACTTTATGCAATTTTAATGTTCTCTATCAACAAATTCTGCAGAAGAAATACCCCCAGGCGCCTCCATTGATCATTCTAAGTAGATACAATGAAGCATTTCAAAACATGAGTTTTAACCAGAAGGAAAATGAAATGAATATTTCATTTATTATGGGTCATCTGATGACAATTTTTTTCTAAATGTTGTATTAAAAAACCAAACAACTAAATCTAACCTCTTGTAAAGGCATTAATTAAACAGATACTAGCTCCTTGGATTTATCAAACATTCTTTCTACCAAGGTTCCTTGTAACAACAGGACATAATTACAAGTCAATAATCTCTAAGACAGTTTTGCCAGCCAAGTGAGCTAATTTGTTCCTGCACTTTGTGCAGTTAGACCCCTTGTAATGTTTTACTGTCCCTATTCTCCCACTGCTACTACTTTAGTACCTCCACTACTCAGTACCTGTGAATGAAAAGCTTGTGCCTGCAACTTGAAAACCTCTTGGAAGATTCCAAGAGACCCCAGAAGCAGTACAGAGCCTGGATTCTTGTGAATTCAAGCCAAAATATTAAAGACTGGTAATTACTTTATGTGCTATTACTTTATAAGAAAAAAATCTGACTGGCCTTCACCTTCAGTTCCAGTCTTAATTTCTAAATCCTTGGAATTTCTAAGTGATAGAAGCATCTTTGATACTTTTGGTGGACTTACTGCTGCCTTTATGCTAAGGAGATGCCTCAGAATGGGGACTGGCCAGGCTAGAAAGACCAACCAGGTGATTAGGGGGTTGTGATTTTGAGCCAAGTGATATCAGCCCAATCTATAGGGAAGGGGGAGGGAGGAGATGGAGACTAAGTTCACTCACATAGTCAATGATTCAAACAATCACGCCTACATAATGAAACATAATAAAAATTCTTGACACTGAGGTTCAAGTAAGTTTCCTGGCTGGTGATGCACATCAATGTACCAAGAAGATGGTGCATGCTGCAGGCACAGATGCTTCATGCCTGCAACCCTCCCAGACTTTTCCCTATGTGTCTCTGCATTTGTCTGCTTGTGATTTGTATCCTTTATAGTAAAACTGTAATCATAAGTATCATACTTTCTTGATATTTGTGAGTCTTTCTACTAAATCACTAAAGCTGAGAGGATAATGAGAATCCACATATTTGTAGCCAGTGGGTCAGCAGTGAAGGCAGCCTGGGATCCCAGAGCTTGTAGCTGGTGTCTGAAGTAAGACTAGTCTTGTAAAGGACTTGTCCTTAGCCCACAGCATATGCACTAATTCCTGGTAGTTGGTGTCAGCATAGCATTGCAGCTGTGCCTTTAACTAACTCATTTTCAAAGTAAGGGTCTATGGGAAGGCAGTTTTATAACCCAAACTGGTGACTAGTTGTGAAGGGAGGGTAGCTGGTGACACCATTGAAAGTCTAAAATGTAAATATTTGGGGTTTGGGTATGTGGTCAATAGAATTCTGAGATAGTCTCTAATATTTCTGTCCTCTGGTGTCTACAGTCTAGTAGAGTCCTCTCTCCCTTGAGCAAAAGGCCACACTGTGGGGATATGAGGAATTTTAATCCTATGATCAGGTTATGATATATAACATCACAATTTCAACCTTGTGAGGCCCTGAGTAGAGAACTCAGCTAAGCCAAGCCCATACTTCCAATGTATAGACACCATGAGTTGATAGACAATATTGCTTCAGGCCACTAAGTTTGTGATAATTAGTTTTGCAGCAACAGAAAGCTAATATGAAAGGAAATATTACTGGTGGAAGAAGTAGGAAGACACAGACACCAGCCTTGCCAATACCAAAGGCAATCCAGTTGCCATTCCCATCCCACCAAAGACAGACTGGGGTGATTTGAGAGGAGGACAGTCAGAATTTTTCATGACATTAAACCAAATTCTAAGATGGGAACCGAAAGGACTCTTCAATTGGAAAGAAGATGTTTGGCCTCAAAAGAAGATAAATTTCTGTCTTTAAACACTGAGTGAGCTGTCTTGTGTCAGAGGTATTAAACATGCTCAAATGACTGGGAGCACAGAAGGTAGATATGATCTCTGTATAAGGAAGACAGTCTCAGCACCACAAAATGCCTAGAAAAATGGAAAAGTCTGCCTTTATTATGGGGACTCCTACTTTATTCCAAATTCCTCATTAATCCAAGTATACAACATACAAATGAATTAAATTAGAAACAAGAGAAAAAATCAGGACAAAAACTGGAGACTAGAAAATGAATAGGTGAAAAGCTACCAACCACTGGCCCTAGGTTGGATTAAAATATCTCCCAGCCTATAGTTGCTGTAATTCTATACATTTAAATGTCACTTCAAAGAGTGGGTACCACCTTAGCCAATTGATGCTAAGGATGTGGAGATGAATTGAAATAGGATTAGGTAACAAATGAAGTGACACCTGAATCCTATCCTCTTCTCAAATTTTTTAAAAGAATACAATAAAGTGAGGAGAAGGAGGATTCTTGCATGCTCTAGGGCTTTACCCCAAATCTCAGGATAGAATAACACCAAATATGACTTCAGTTTGTAGAATACTCTCTTTACTGAAGCAGGGGTTTCTTGATAACCTCATTCATGCCAAAGCACTCTAAAGACTTGATTCTTTCATCCCAAAACAAAAGACCAAGTGAGGAATCCAATGCCCTGGGACATCTTACCCAGGTGGTAGCTGGGTAAGCTGTCCCACTCCAGACCTTTCTTTGCCCAGTGAGAGCCAAACGGTTTGGACTGTTTGGCCTCCTGGGGTGTCCTTGAGTGTCACCATTGAAGTTCTCTTCACCACTATGCAGAATTAGATTCTCCTTTCCTGACTTTCACATCATCATCTTTCTGGCTTGATTTGCTCCCTTACTTGAAGCATATCATTTAATAGCTTTCTGAGAAAAGGCAATGGGGCTACATTTTAAAGCTTGCCTGACTGAAATATAACTAGTCTTTCTTCTTCCTTGACTGGTGCTTTGAGTAGATAATTCTATGATGGAAATATTTTTTTTCAGAATGTAAAAGCATTGTTGCATTATCTAATACTTTCCTATATTGCTTTTGAGAAGGCTGAAGACATTCTGGGACTTCTGGCCAAGATGGAGGTGTAGGTAGATATACTTTGCCTCCTTGAACAACCCAAACAAGGACAACAACAAATTTGAAAACAAAAAACAACCAGAACTGCCAGAAAATTGAACTGTATGGAAGTCTGATAACCAAGGAGTTAAAGAAGAAACATTCATCCAGACCAGTAGGAAGGGCAGAAACAGGCAGCCAGAATGGAGAGGACTCACAGCAATACAGCTGGAGGACCAGCTGCACAAGGCAGTAGCTAGTGGTCCTGTTACAGAGCAACTGAAGGTTCTCGAGACTGGCAAAACACTTTCAAAGTCTCACTTTCTCGAACCTGAGGGGTCAGTCTTCCATGGGCAATTAAGATCCCGGACGAGCCCCCAAAAACTGTTACCGAGCAACAGAAAAGGTCCGTTATTGTCTGCAGCCTTAGGAAAGATGTCTCTCAAAGCCAGAGATTTGTGAAAAGAAAAGGAAATGTTTATTTAATGCTATACAGAGTTAAAGTAGGAACCTAACATCTCCATTGAAGTATCAAAGTCCTTCAGGATACCCACAGACTCCCACAGTGCTTCCTATCTCCTTCTGCCCTAATTCAGGGTACCGTACTTGCAAGGAAGAGAAGCACACGTCCGGGATCCAGGCTCTTGACACCGTCAGCTGTGTCATTGTCCAGGCAGGATCTCTAATTAATCCAAAGCCATGTGGTACCTTCTCATGGCCTACTGGCAAGAGTTCTTTCACCCTTCTTTCAGGCAGTCTCTTTTGCTCCCAGGCCACACAGCCAAAGGGAGCACCCCAAAGCTGCGTGGTCCCTCCTCTACCAAAGCTATGGGGAAGGGGTCCCCACTGTGGCAAAGCCTCGTGGCTCTCCCTCTTCACTAAAGCTGCAGGGGTCTGCACTCCGGTGAAACCATGTGGAATCTCTCCCTCGGGCAAAGCTGCGAGAGGGTCTCCACTCGGGCAAAGCCTAGTGGCAATTCTCTGCTAAAGCCACATGGTGATTTTCCCTCATGGAGCTGCGGGTCCTGCTCTCTGGTGAAACTGCATAGATCTCTCCAATGGCTGCCGTGTCTCTGTTTTAAATACTGGCGCCAAACTTCCTCTGCAGCCCTATTTCCGACTCCTCCTACAATCGGTTACACCTGCCAGCATTCCCGTATATTTCCAAGGTTATTGGGATGCCATCATGAGTTTGGGCAGGTGTGTCCTCATTTTCTGGAGCCAATCTTCTCCAAGCTCCCACACAGGCGCTTTAATTTAGGGTTCCTCCTCCAGTCACATCCTTCGGGAAGTCCTTTCCATCCCCCCTGGCTCAGAGCATGGCCGCAGCTGTTTAACATATCTATGAAACCAGTTAAAGGTTATAGATATGTTAAATGACCATTCTAGAGGTTATCTGCAAAACCATTGCTATGCAAAACAACTCAATGGCCCTGCTCCATTTGTCCCTTCCCCCAACTCATACCTGTGGGGGAGGGGGTGAGGACATCTTATATGTCCCTCTAATATTTCTTGGACACCGTGAGTTCTGGGCCCCATTCCAACTCCCTTTTGGGGCCCCCCTCTTGACTGCACCCTGTTACAGTCCCACATTTGCATGCCAATATACTGGGAGGGGAAACTGGGGAGGAAGACAGACCATACAACCCAGAGTTCCAGGGCAGGAAATAAAACCTCAAAACCTCTGGCTGTAAAAAATACTGTGGGGGTTTCAGTGGCAGGATAAATTCCTAGCCTCACAGGACAGTTCATTCAAGAGATCCACAGTGTCGTAGAACATACACAAACCCACCCACTTAAATCAGCACCAGAAGGGCCCAATTTGCTTGTGAGTAGTAGCGGAAGTGACTGGAAGTCATGAAAGCCAAGCAAGCAGTATTGTTCCCTCTCTGACCCCTCCCCCACATATAGCACCACAACTTGGGTTGCAACAACATGGGTTGCAATGCCCTGGCTACCTACAGCTCCACCCCTTACAAAGTAACAGGTGCACTGAGACAAAGAAATATGAACCAAATGAAAGAACAGATCAAAACTCCAGAAAAAGAAGTAAGTGACAAAAGAGACAGACAACCTATCAGATACACAGTTCAAAACACTGATAATCAGGTTGCTCACAGAAGTGGTTGAGTATGGTTGCAAAACAGAGGAAGAAGTGAAGGCTATGAAAAGGGAAATAAAGAAAAATATACAGGGAATCAACAATGAAGGGAAGAAAACCAGGACTCAAATCAACAATTTGGAGCAGAAGGAAAAAATAAATTTTCAACTGGAACAGAATGAAGAAACAATAATTCAAAAAAAAAAATGAGGAGAGGCTGAGGAACCTCCAGAACAACTTTAAACATTCCAACATCTGAATCATAAGGGTGCCAGAAAGAGAAGAGGAAGACCTAGACATTGAACACCTATTTGAAAACATAATAAAGGAAAACTTCCCCAATCTGAAAAAAGGAAATAGACTTTCAGGAACTCCAGGAAGCTCAGAGAGTCCCAAACAAGTTGGACCCAAGGAAGCACATACTAAGGCACATCATAATTACATTACCCAAGATTAAAGATAAGGAGAGAATCTTAAAATCATCAAGAGAAAAGGAAAAAATTACCTACATGGGAGTTCCCATAAAACTATCACTTGATATCTCAAAAGAAACAAGAAGGGGCTGGAAAGAAGTATTCCAAGTCATCAAAAGCAATGACCTACATCCCAGATTAGTCTATCCATTAAAGCTATCATTTAGAATGGAAAGGCAGATAAAGTGCTTCCCAGATAAGGTCAAGTTAAAGGAGTTCATCATCACCCAGCCATTATTATATGAAAAGTTAAAGGGACTTATCTAAGAAAAAATGATCAAAAACATAAACTGTAAAATGACAACAAACTCACAACTATCAACAACTGAACCAAAAACAACAACAAAAGCAAACTAAGCAAACAATTAGAACAGTAAAAGAATCACAGAACTAGAGATCACAGAGAGGGTTGTCAGCAGGGAGGGGGAGTAGGGAGAGTCAGGGTAAACATACAGGGGATAAGAAACATAAATGGTAGGCACAAAATAGACAGGGGAGGTTAAGAATGGTATAGGAAATGGAGAAGCCAAAGAACATATATGTACAACCTATGGACATGAACTAAGGGAGGGGGTGAATGCTGGTGGAGGGGGGTGCAGGGCAGAGGGGAACAAAGGGGAGAAAAAAATGGGATAACTGTAATAGCATAATCAATAAAATATACTTTAAAAAATCTGTTAAGCACACAGACAAAAAAGACATTCTGATTACTAGTTCATTGTATATGGTCTGTTTTTCCTCTGCTTTAGTGTGGTATTTATTTCTAGAACTGGATGCCTTCTTAATAGGCCCTTTCAATCTGTAAATTCATGCCTTTCAGTTCTAAAATCTTTCTTATATCCTCTCTGTTAGTTCCCTGTTTTCTCCTCCTTCACATGTAGGTTGGTGGGGACACCTCAGAGGTGATGGCAGACATACTAAGAAGCAGGCTTGCATGGGAGGGAGCATCTGCTTTCCCAGCCTTGGTTTCAGGGAATCAGAGCCTTCATTTCCAGCATTGCTTGAACAGGAAAACAAACAAACAAACAAACAAACAAACAAAAAAAACAGTCTAATTCCCTAAACCCCAAACTGTCCAAAGCCAGTGGGAAAGCAACAGCTCTTCAGTTCTCAGAATCATCCTCTCAACTCAGAGCCCATCTGATTAGTACAGCCTGAATTTACCTCTACTGCTGTTTGTTTCTGAAAACCTGTCCTCCACATCCCTCTCCCTTTATGATAGAATTTATCCCTATACATCCTTCTTACCCAAAGTCTTTATAAATTATTCCCTCCCCTCTATTTTCTCTGTTCTTTCTGAAACTTTTATTTGTTCAACAATGGACTACATAATCTATTATCTAATTTTTATCTTTTATTTCAGTTTCTCATCTCTGTGTTGTTGTTTTATTTTTATACTTATGTCTGGCAAATTTCTGAAACTTTATTTTCCAGTATTTCTATGGAATTTTTAAGTGTGGATTTTCTTTTATATAATAACCTCTTCTTGTCTGGGAAAAGCAATACTTTGTTTATCTAATTGTTTATCTAGTTGAATTCTAAGTAGTCTGCTTCTCACTGTGTATCTTTGTATCATTCACTTTTCCTGTGGTTTTTATTGGGTTTGGTTTTGAATTTTTGCTATGTTTTTTGTCTCTTGTTCACATTAGCAGTATTCCTCAAATGCCTTTCAGCTGCCCATAATCCAGCCTGAGGTATTCAAAAACTGGGAAGCATGGCAGGGAAGGGCAAAGCTTCTTAGCTGGGGAGGAACAAGGGTCCCATTGGCCTTTCCTCACTGAAGAATTAGGAGTTGTTTTTTCTTAAATGCATGTTGCACAGAACTGCTACACCAAAGATGGCTTCCAACTCTGTGCTTCCATACACTGGCTGAAACTATCTGTACTCTGTCTCCACTGTAGTGGGAGCAGCTGTCTAAACCTCTGTCTTGGCCAAACACAAGACAGCTGCCAGTTTATATACATCATGGAAAAGGTGCATGCTCATATGCTTTTCTATGGCTGACCACTCCAATGTGGAAAAGTGATTCAGGTTCTTGACCCTAACCCTTTCACTGTGCTGCTGTCTCTTGACCTCTCAAATTTCAGCCTGCTGAACTATTTCATCCATGGTAAATGCCATCAGGAGAGCTAAGCAGCAGCCACAGAGCAGCATGGCCACCTTTCTGATCATCATAAGGACCTCCCAGATGAGCACCTTCACAGGAGAGTACTGGCCCTCACCTTACCCTTTGGAATTTGCAGTCATTCTGCAAAGAGAGTGTGGTTTCCTGGGAGACTGGGCACCAGTGTTTCATATAGAACTGTCAAGCAGGGTGATGAGAACACAAAAGGGAAGCCCTAGAAGATACTGCTTCTCCTGCTTGGCTATCTCCTGCCTGCCACTGATGCCAGTGGGAAAAACTGCCTCCGCTGCTGGCCAGAACTGCCTGCATTAATAGATTATGACCTGAAGATTCTTTGGGGTATCCCAGGGCCACCCGAAGAGCTCTTCCAAACCCTCCACTCCCTATTTCTGGAGGCTCATGTCTTCCCGGAACCCTGGTACCTTGGTGAGGTGCAACCTGGAGATCAGGGATCAAAGCTGCCCTTTTACCTAGTCCGAGATATTACTCCCCTGACTTGCCTTCCTCTCATATCCCATTCTCAGACCAGGACCATTTGGAGAAAGAAGCAGCCAATTTACTCAATCACATAGATAAAGCCATTAGGAAATTTCGAGTTGGTGAGGAACATGAGTGCCTCAGGGCCCTCAAGCTTGGGTTGACAAAGCCTGGCCCTCCATGGCTTTTCCAGAAGATCCACTTGGCCTGTGGTGGGGAGGTACTGAAGGGTAGAGCAGTTACAGTATCTGTGTGCGGCTTTATGGCCTTTATGTTTGAAAAACCTGATTTGAATTCCCAGTCTTGGGAAAACGATGTAATTGATTTAACCTATGAGATGTAGATAATCAAAGCACTTTTTCCCTCCCACCCCACCCAGATAAACCACCACTTCTAGAAGAGATACGCATCCAGAAGCAGTTGTTTGCTGAGAGGCTAAATGCAGTATTTGAAGAGCTAAAGGAAAAGGGTGAGAGGTGATGCTGTCCCTGCCCACCCACATTCAGCTATTCACCTCCCTGGAGACCTGAGGCAGAGAGCAGCATCCATTTGGAGCTCCCTCCCATGTCCCTCCCTTGGAACCCCAATTCCTGCACAATTTCTAGCTTTATTTCCTGGTCACACCCTCTGGCTTTGTCTGCCTCCCAAGCACCACAGTTGCTCTACCTTCTCACCCTCCTGGGCAGCCTGCAACAACTCCTGTGGTGAGTATCTTTGGGGACCAGGCCTGGGCTCAGAGTGAGTGGCACATAGCCCTCTCTAAGGATCCTGCCTACCCCTTCTCACAGACCTACACTCAAAACTGGAGGTCATCAATTGTGTCCACTGCAGAAGACAGCTCCTCATCTGCAAAGACCTCACTCTCTGCCCACGTTAGTGGCCAGCGGCCCATGTAACCTCCAGCCTCTCCTGACTCCACTCTCAGGTCTGTTGTTTCTTTCTGGATTGTATTCCTCTTCTGTTCAGCTCTGAGCTCTTTTTCCTCTCCATTGTCACCGGTGAAGGTAGCACTTCCTGATATTTTTCTTCTTTTATTTTTATTATTCTATTACAGTTGTCCCAATTTTTCCCTCATTGATCTCCCCTTCCCCACCCCACCCCACTCTCATAGTCAATCCCCACCCTGTTGTCCACTGCTGTCCATGTCCATGGGTCCTTTATATATGTTCCTTGACTAGACTCTTCCCCTTTTCCCCCATTATCCCCCTCTCCCTTCCCCTCTGGTCACTGTCAGTCTGTTCCTTGTTTCCATGCCTATGGTTCTATTTTGCTCATTTGTTTGTTTTGTTCATTAGGTTCCACTTACAGGTGAGATCATACAGTATTTGTCTAGCACCTCCTTAGATTTTTCAATTGCACATTCCAGCTTCAGAACCATACAGCCACCTGCCTCCAGGTCATCTCCCTCAGGTCCTCAGAGCCAGCATTCCTGGAGACATGCCCAAACCTATCTCCACACCCCAAATTTGCTCCTACCTCAGGGCCCTGCTTAGCAAATAGCCCCACTCAAGACCTCAACCTCCTAAACCAGAAATCACCCTCCCCCTTACTCACTACATGTAATCACCAAGTCTTATGAAATTATTCTTGAATGTGTTGCCATATTTTCATTCCAACATCCACCACTCTTCTCCAGGCATCTTCATCCCTCACCTGCATTATGACAACATCTGCTTGGTTTCCCTCACCTTCTTGGTCACATCTTACTCAGCAATCAAATAACTTATTATCAAGGAGAAAAATCTGCCTTTGGCACTCCCTGTTTATAACTTTCAGTAGCTCCCTGCAGATAAAGTCCACCCTCCTCAGGAAGCCTTGTGTGAGCAACCCCTGCTCACCTCCCAACCCTCTGTCTTCCCAACCACACAGGACAGCTTTATGCTTCTGTCCTTGAACACCCTGTGTCCTTTGCCTGGAAAACAGTTTTGTCCCTTGACCATCTGAATTAACTTACTACTTGTCTTTCAAAGTCAGGCAGATGTCCTATTTTATAAGAAGCCTTCCCTAACCAGCTCCAGCCCCCTGAGGCTGACTCATCAGCCCTCCTGAAGATCACTCCTACTGTGCCTTTTCCTACCCTGCCTTCCTTGAACATGACACCATATTCATCCCAGAGAGAGGGGCTATGTCTCATTCATCTTAGTATATGCTGGGCACACAGTAGGTGCTCAGTGTTTGAAAACAATTGACTGAGCAAGTGAATAAAGTAAGGAAAGAAAGAGGGTGGCTGTCTCTCTGAGCAAAGATGGCCCTGACTTCTCCACAAATACCTGCTCCTCTTTTTGCAATTCCAGATGGGACTCAGTGGACTTTCCTGTGGGCCATGAGTCTTTGGTATCGCTATGCCCCTGGCAGTCATAGCTGGAGGTGGATAAGTGACTTTTCCAAGCCCCAGCATCCCCAAAGAAAACAGATCTACTCTTTGATTGACCAATTTCCACCCTGTTTCCTGGCCCAGATGTTACATTTTGTTACATGAGAAGAAGAAAATGAAGAAGGCAGAAGAGGTACTGGGGAGAAAACCCCTCCCTGACTCCAGTGTTCCCAAGTAGGGGATGCTGGGTTGTCCCTGGGGGTAGCAAGGCTGGAAGTTCCCAGGGCCTGGTGTCTCCTAGGACCTGGTGTCCAGAACAGAGAGGGATTAGAGCTTGGACCCATTAGTTCCCCCCACCCCCACTCAGTGTGAGCAGACACAGTAGGGGCCAGGGGCTCAGGACACACAGGAAACAAAGCTCCAAGTTTCCCACCTGATCCACAAAGTGCCCTCTGCCCATAACTGTAATTGTCCCTCTACAGACCCACTCTCCACCTGTTCCCTGACCAGCGCAGACTATTGAGATGGCCCTTGTGCCCTGGGTGAGAGGATGAGAGGTGAGGGCCCATGGGAGGACAGGGTGGAAACCCCTGCTTCTTTATTCTCAATAGGCACCTAGCAAGCTGCTTGTCTTCCACAGCTGAACAGAGGTCCCAGCACTGTCAGAAAGCTCTCTTGTCTCTGGGTTTAGTAACTCTCCCTCCCCTGACCCTTTCTTAACTGGGGGTGGGGGTGGGTCACAGCTCTGAAGTTTGGAAGACAATAAGATCCCACTCTCTCATGGTTTCCCTATTTCCATACCTTGTAAATTCCTTCATTAAAACACTCTCCAGTATTTTGATAGACAGCACCATCTGCTTCCTTCCTGGGCCTGGGTAAATGTAGCCCAGCAATGTGACCCTCCCCCTATGGTCATGCAGGAACTGGCCCTTCTCCTCACACACTCCCCTGCCTGCCCACCCCTTTCCACTCCATGAACACCCATCTCCTACCCACCTGGTCCCATCACTTGCAGTTCCACAGGCTTACACCTACCTAACCTAATTCCAACACCAGAGATGAGAGCACAGGTAGCCTGCATCTCTTGAGGGGTCCCAGTATCTGGGTGTGAAGCAGGGGCAGAAAGAGGCCAGCTGAAGGCCCAGTAAGAGCAAGGACTATATAAGAACACCAAAAAAACAGGCTCCAAATCACATTGACATCAGTATTTGCCCATGTCCTGGCTAAGACATCTACTTTGGGGATACCTAGGTCCCCAGCAGATCACTGGTGCTGCTATCAGTGAATATTTTCTGGCTCTTCAGACTTTGCATCATCCTGCTCCACCCCCTCCACATACTTTTCCTATTGGCCCCCAAGGCTTCTGGGTTAAATGGAAATCTGTGTCCCTGTGGCCCAATTCTGCCATTTTGCCTCAGCCCTGTACCCCTCTTCACTGATTCTTCAGGCCTCTCAGCCTCGGTCCAGGATCTAAAACCTTGAGGCTACTGCCAAGACCAAGGCCCTGCTCAGCAGTTCAGATCCTGGGGGTTGAGGCCAGAGCTGCAGACAGGTGGCCTTGATCCTGGACTCAAATCATGGCTCAGATGTTTTGTTTGAGTTCAGTTTCCCCAACTGAATTTCAGTTTCCCCAGCTGAACACAGAGGAGGGATGCAATACTTTCACCAGGGCACACCCAGACCCTGGAGGCCACTGGGTTCATGTTTGCCTTCCCACATTTGCTTGTGCTATCAGTTCAAATTTAATGTCCTCATTCCCTTCCCCTCCTGCAGTCCACTATAATACTGCTGGGTCCACAGCCCAGCTCCTAAAATCAGGCCTATTATCTTCTTAGGCTGCTGGTGCTCTCCCCTTGGAGCCAGAAGAAGCATCATCCCATAGTAAGGGTTACTCCTTGGGCAGGAGCAGAAGGACTGTAGGAAACTGAGACATAAATAAACCACAAATGGCAACCTAGGCAGGGGACACCATGGCAAGGGCAGCCAAATGTTCCAGCCATGGGTATCTCCAGTTCACCCAGATGGAGACACAAGAGAGCTCCCCTGAGGTGGTCTACAACTATGGCAAGAAGGGAAGAAGTATTTTTATTGAGGGTTCATGGTTGCAGAGGAGTAAAGGTACAAGAGACACTGATAGGATTGTGCAACTCCAAGAAATGCAGTATGGTTTAGGGAGAGGCCCGGGTGAAAGGGTGGTGATAGATCAGGTTCATGGAGGCTCCCAAGCCTGTGAAGGCCCAAAATAAGCCAGACAAAAGGACCCTAGGACAACAGGTAGGCAGGGACCTTGGGCAGAGGCAGTGACAGCCCTGAGTTCCAGGAAAGGAGACAGAGAAATGGCATGGGGAAAGACCTGTGTGCTGGGGACAAACATAGCTCCACATGCTGGGAGCTGAGATGCACCTTTCTCCCAGGTCCACAGACTCTCCCTTAGTCACAGAGCTGGGGAGGGGTCTATAGATGAAAGTGTTTGGGAAAGCATAAAACACTCCAAGGACATAACTATAGCCATATGGTGAGGATATACTCATAACCACTTTGAGTGACTGGGCCAGACCCCCATGTGGGTAGTGGCTGTGGACCTTCAGGACACCCTGGTTCTCTATCTATACATGTTTGCGAAAGTTGGTTGCCACCCAAGACGTAGGAAAAGTTGGAATTTTGTAGCAGCAATGTCATTTTCCTATTTAATTTAATTTCCTGTTAAATTTGGATTTAAACCATTACCCCAAAAATACCCAGAGCAACATTATGCTTTTTTTTTTAAGTTGTAATTGTTTTTATTGTTCAAGTACAGTTTTCTGTTTTTTACTCCCACCACTCCCCCCAACCCCAGGCATTCCTATCTCCCTCCCCTGATACCACCACCCACTGGTTTTGTCCATGTGTCCCTTATACTTGTTCCTGAAAACCCTTTCCCATTTTCCCCCCATTATCCCCTCCCCTCTGATCACTATCAGCTTGTTCTTAATGTCAGTGTCTTGGTTATATTTTGCTTGCTTGTTTATTTTGTTGATTAGGTTCCTGTGAAGGGTGAGAACATATGGTATTTGTCTTTCACCACCTGGAATGCTCTCCAGTTCCATTCACACTGTCCCAAAGGGTAAGAGCTCCTTCTTTCTTTCTGCTGCATAGACTTCCATTGTGTAAATGTACCATAGTTTTTTGATCCATTCATTTATTGATAGGCATTTAAGTTGCTTCCAGCACTTGGTTATTATAAATTGTTCTGCTATGAACACTGGGGTGCACAGGTTCTTTTGAATTGGTATTTCGGAGTTCTTAGGACATAATCCTAGCAGTGGAATTGCCAGGTAAAATAGCAGTTCCATTTTTAGTTTTTTGGGGAAATTCCATACTGTTTTCCATAGTGGTTGCACCAGTCTGTAATCCTACCAACAGTGTACGAGGGTTCCCTTTTCTCCACAAAGTCTCCAACACTTGTTGTTTGTTGCAGAGCAATGCTATTCTGATGCACGCAATAAAAATAAGAAACTCTGCATATGAGTTTTTGTGTGTCTGTATGTGTGTATCTCTTACCAACAATTTTTTATTACTATTGGAATATTTAAATGAAAACTAGATATTGACTTCTGTTAGAGTAGAAAGATTAAAACATTGTGTACCAAAATATAGGCTCTGTAGGACTTCTGCTTCGGCTATGACAGAGGGGCTTATAGTGGACCAAGACTCTTGTAAAGGGCAACTAAAAATAAAATAAATTAAAAGAGCAAAACAAAATAAAAAGTTTTTTTCAGGCATGTGAAGCAGTAGGTCCTATGCATCCAAGATCCTGGGAAAAGGCAAGCTCTCTGTGGTGAGCTAGTGTTCTCAGCACACTTCCACTCTGCCTGGGAGAGCTTCAGTAGTACATGCTGACAGGATTTGGGCTGGGTTGAGGATGACCTCCAAGTCTGGAGAAGCCAACACAGCTTTCTGCAATGTCATGACACTGAGGAGACAGAACAGGAGTACTAGCTTGCCAGACAAAATGTGACGGGTCCAAATCCCTGAAAGTATGCAGTGAAGAAAACTCAAACCCATGACATGCTTTCACCCACATCCTCCAAGATGCCTGCCTATTGTTAAGAGCACAGGGCTTTAGACCAAGAAATGAAGCAAAAGGATTTGAAATGCAATATATTAGAGACTTGTAGGATAGGCAAATAAAAATTACAGTTCTTAACCCTTATAGGAAGACACACTTTAACAAATACTACACGTTATTGACTGGAAAGGGAATAGCCTAAAAGAAGGGGTGCACCAGAGGCAGACCAATTCTTACAAAGTTTGGAGCTCTGATATCACTATTCCTGGATTTCAGTCTTTTCTTTTGGCACTTTGAATATATCAGTACCTTCAGTCCTAGCCTTCAAGGTGTTTGCTGAGAAATCTGCTGATATTTGTAGATTCCTTGTATTAAAAAAAAAATCTTGCTGCTTTTAAAATGGTCTATTTTTGATTTTTGAGAGTTTTGTTAGAATGTCTTTTGGGGAAGGTCATTTGGATTAAAAGTTTGGCATGATTCACTAACTTCATGAACTTGGATGTACAAATCACTCCCATGTTTAGGAAGTTCTTACTTCCTTAAATAAGCTTTCTACCTCTTTCTCTCCCTGTCTTCTCCTTTCAATGCCAATGATGTATACATTGTTTCTCTTAAAGGTATCTCATAAATCTCATAGGTCTTCTTAACTCCTTTTCATTCCTGACCATCTGAGTAGATAATTTTAATTGATCTCACTGATTTTTTCTTCTAATTGGTTGTTATTGAAGCTCTCTATTGAATTCTTCAGTTATTTATTCTTCAGCTCCAAAATTTCTGATTTTTAAAAATGTTTTCTCTTTGTTGAACTTCTCGTTTTGTTCTTGTGCTGTTTCCTTGATTTTACTAAGTTATTTGTTTGTATTCTCTTGTAGCTTTCTGAACATCTTTAGAATGATCATTTTGAATTCTGTGAGGCAATTCATGGATCTCCATTTCTTGGGGTTAGTTACTGGAAGCTTACTATGTTCCTTTGGCAGTGTCATGTTTTTCTGATTATTTATAATACTGTAGCATTATATAGAAGTCTGCTCATTTGAAGAAGCCATTGTGTCTTCCAGATGTATGGACTGACATTGTTAGAGAAAGACCATCACCTATGGGGAGTTGGAGGGTGCTGTATCCCGATTCTGATGCAGAATGCCAAATTCAAGGGTATATGGTGGGACTAGATGAGAGAGGGTATAGGTGACTCATTGCCTCAGGACATTGAGTCCATAGCATGAACAACAGTGTGATGCTCAGTGAGCACAGCAAAGGTCCTGAAGAGGCTTCAAAGTCTGTTGAAGTCCTCAGCAGCACCACCAAGTCCGGCAGCTCTATATACAGATGATGTTACCCATTCAAAAATATTTAAGATGACTTTTCAACAAAGGTACCAGATGAATTGGTCATTCATAGACAAAAATAAGCCTGAACTTAGGTTTAACACTTCAAAAATAACCCAAAATGGATCATAGGGTTAAAGGTAAAACATAAAACTATAACATTTTTAGCATAAAACAGGAGAAAAATATTCAGAATCTGGGACTAGGCAAAAAATTCTTAGATGACACTGTTTAGATGACACCACAGCATCCAGCTGTTTCACTAAGACCCATCTTCTTGATGAAACAGATATGTAAATAGAGAAAGAGGCATATTATCATATTTGCTACCAGTTAAGGATCTGGATTTTTCTCTGCCTTTCAGATGGCAGAAATTCAGATGGCTTTCACTTTTGTTTGTAGTTTTGGAATGGGAAATAGGAGTACTACCTTTATCAAAATGCCCAGGTGGAGATGGAAACCCCAGACATTGCTAGAGATTGAAACCATACTCTGAAAATGCATAATGTCTCCTGTCAAGGAAAGTGAACCATGCGGGCTGCTTCTTTGAAGGAGCAGATATGGCCCACAGGAGAGAGAAATCACTACCTCCCATCCCTGCTGCTGGCCACAGACACAATGTTCTGCAAATTTTCCACATGGTTTACATCACTGATGTCCTCACAACCATATTTTATGTGAGAATATGCATCTCTCTCTCTCCCCTCTACTTCCCAGCTCTGCCTCCTTTCTGGGACTATTTCTTGGCTTCAGTGCGATATGTCATATCTACATCTACCTAAGCAAAGAGAATAAGACATCTGTATCTGAGTTTGGGGTGTTGGGGTGGGTGTGTAGAAGCAATAGGAGGCCTTCTCCAAGTGCAAGTTGAGTTTGTTCTCAAAATTTCCAATAGAGAAATTAATGTGGAGAAGTCAGCACATAGCAGATTTGTAAGAAACAGGACAAGTCTGTTGGCTTCTTGTCAGTGATCTTTGTAGTGAGCCATGAGCTTTTCTTCAGAAGCAATGGAGTGTGCATTTTTATGAACAAAGAACCTTAGGAATGAAAGGGCCTTAAAGTTCTAGAACTTTCTAACTTGTGAGGACCAGTCCATGCTTGAAACAGTTGAATGGTGGGGGAGGGAGAAGATAAACCAGGAAGCAAATATCAACTACTTATAAAAAACGATATTGAACATAATTATCAAGAAACTACCATATGCCAAACACCTGATCAACGTTACCCCTATTCAGTCTTTACCATGACCATATGAGCTGTGGCCCATTACCTCTAATTTGATGATGGGAAATACAAAGTTCAGCAAGGCTGGGTAATTTTCTCAAAGCCACCCAGCTGGTCAATGAATGACCTGTGTTTGTGCCAACTTAGAACTCTTGTTTCTTCTACTGTACCACACTGCCTCCACCATTAGCTCCCCAGCAATAGGACAGCTGTCTCCAAGACACTAACTGCTCACCTAGGAATGGTCAGGCAGAGGTAGGATGAACTTGGGGACTGTGAGCTCCTTATGACTGACCCTTAGGCATTGCAGTTAGAAGCACAGTTATTGCAGCCAGATTGAGATGGGGTACCATCCTGGTTCCCTGTCTCATTAGCTGCATCATCCCTGACAAGTTACTTAACCTCCATTGACTACCAACTCACCCAAAAAACAGCCAACATAACCTGTTTATCAAACAAAGCCATGTTTATTGCTCCCTGCAGTGACAGTAGCCACATTCTTCTAGACTCACGTCAGTGGAGACAGCAAAGGTGGGATATTTATAAGGTTTGGGTGGCCTGGTTCAAGGTAGATCTTTCAAAGCAGGGAGGCTCTGTGGCATGGGGAAAAATTCATGACACAATAGGATTAGTGGACACAGCAAAGACTGCAATGTGAAACAAGTCCTTGGAGTAAAAACAGTCATTTAATGAGTTCAAAATATTTTTCTTAGAAAGGGCTACTTGCACTTTTAATGGAAAGTTGGGTAGTCTATTACCCAGATAAATGGATCTTCTGAAAGTTTCTGAAACAAACCATGAAGTTGTTTGCAACTTTGTCTTCCTAAGCAAGCATGTAATGCAGTAGTAAACTTGTATCAGTGTCCAATGTCCCACAGTAAAATCACAGTAATACAGACAGTAACACGTAGGTGTAGATGATTTCCATTCTTACCCTTGATACAGCCTTCCTCAGCCCCCATGTGCTCCAGCACCTACCACTGAAATGCAATAAGGGAGGATATACAGGGTGTTGTGTGTCCTTCCCGTACAATGTGAAATGCAGGCTTTGTGTGGTGAGAACCTTCCTATCTCCTTTGCTTACTGTCCCCAGCCACAGCACCAGGCCTATCAAATGTTTACTTACTATCTTTTAAGCAAATGAATAAATGAGTAATGTGAAAAAATGAATAAATTTTACTGATTGTTTTGCACTGATAAATTATTTGAATTCATACAAACAGCCATTCAATTCATACAGATGGCACCATTAATGCAAAAAGCTCAGAGAAGAAACAGCAAAGAGGATACCTGACTGCTGAAATTGAACCCTAGTTTTGGATGGGGCAGGAACTTCTACACCTCAATCGCTCCTTGGGGTGGGTAAGACATCCAGCTGTGAGCAAAAGTCAGAGTATTAGATTTCCAGACTAAACCTGCTGCTCATGGCCAAGTCTTAGGTGAAACTGGAAAAAAGACCTCCCACAGCTGTATAAGCTGTCCTCAGCCTCAGAGGTTGTTCAAGTGTGGCATTGTCCTTTATTTGTGTCATAAGCATTGTGTCTATTTGCCAGCTCTCTGCCTCAGCTTCCAGCTTAGCAGCAGCATTATCCTGGGTCCCTTCACCCAGTTTCTGATGCCCCATTAACCCCACCCCCCATCTCTAAGGAAATAGACCCCAAACTAAACCAGGAGAGACACCAGTGCTCAGTGTGGCTTCTGTGCAGAGGTGCTGGCTCTCCATTCCCCTTCTAGGGCTGCACATTAACTTGGATCTACTAGCCTCTGCTAGGTTTCTTAATTGCCCTGCTTGGTGGCTTCCTGAAAAGAGCCAGTCTCTCCTGTCTACCTTTACCTCACACCTGTCTAGGTACACATCCTTCTTTCTGTCCAGAGCCTCCAAAATGCACCAAAATGTTTGAGTCATTTACTCAACAGCCTCATTGAGGATGGATCTTAGCTCTCCAATATGTATGTGAAATTTGCCTCCTTTCCTGTCTCAGTCAGCTCAGGATGTTATAACAGAGTACCACAGACTGGAAAATACCACAGTTCTAAAGGTAGATGAAGATGCCAACAGATCCAGAGTTTGATGCAAGCTCACTTCCTGGGAAGCAGATGGCTGTTTTCTTGTGTGCTCACATGGAAGAGAGAGAACAAGTTCTCTCATGTCTCTTCTTATGACAGAAATAATCCCATTCATGACTAATCACCTTCCAAAGACCACCCTCGTACTATAATATTGGGGATTAAGAATTTAACATAGCAATTTTGATAATGCACAAACCTATTTTTAGTCCATAACGCTTCCTCTTCTGAAAATCAGAGTGGCATTGGCCCACCCCATCACCATGGCACTTCTCCTGTGCTCCTGTCCTGGTTGCTGGTGGTGACTCTAGGTCCTCATAAGCCCAGCACTGGGTGCTGACCACCAGAGCACTCACTGAGGACCAGTCCAGGTGCTTTGCACCTGTGCAGGTGCAGACATGGTCTCCTCTGTAGGCATATCAACATGCACCAGAATGGCTACTTCACACTAACCATGGTGAGTATAGGCTTGGCTTCAGCTTGACCTCTATTTCCCATTCTCCACAAATCTCCACCAACTGGGAAGCTTCTCAGGACTGCATTATTGGGACTTTATGGAGGTTCCTCATGTAAACATAACCAATTTTTAACTCCATTTTCAGCCTCTATCCCCTCTTTGGAGAAGTAGGGGATGAGGGAAAGGGACTAAAAATTCCAAGCTTCTAACCATTTGGTCTTTCTGATGACCAGCCCCTATCCATGAGCCACCCAGAGTCACCTCAATTACTATTACAATAAAAAGCAAATCTGCTGTTATTACCACCATGCATGGGCAACTTTAAGCAATATTGCTGATAAGATACTCCCTTTGGTTGATGGCTTTCTCCACCCTATTCACCAGCTGCTCAAACTGCTCAAGCACCAGCAGCACCAGAGCTCTCTGAATCTTGAGTGAAGTTGAGGTTAAATAAATGGGTTGATGACAGCGTTCAGAAGGCCCTCCACTCCATTCCTCTGGGGACCACTCCTGCTCCACCTCAGTAGAAGGCTGGAGTGGGGGTGGCAGGCACAGGTGAGAATGTAAATATTGGGCCAAGCAGGTGGTTAAGCGGAAGCCCCCAGCCTGCTGTATCCAAAATGCTGGCAGTCAGACTCTGACCCTAGCATGACTCATGTCTTTTATTTTCCGTATTTCTGATACTTTGACATTCTTGCTGACTCCAGAGTAACTGCCCTTCCCTGGGTCAGCTAACTTCTAGATAGCAACAACTCACTTTCGAGTGCACCTTACAAATGCAAAACAACCAATCCAGAGCCTATACCTCTTATAATTATAGCTCTCACACTTGAGGGTTACTAGCTACCTGCCCCAATCACCTTAGGGTCACATACCAGATGAAGGGACAGCCTCTTTGCCCCAGAGCTAATTGAGATTATTCAAATTACTTAATCCTAAACTCCTGACCCTGCTTCTCTTGTTCTTTCCACAGAAACCTCAATAAAGGCTCTTGCCCATGTTTTCTCCTCACTCTGTTTTCCGACTGACTGATGCTTCCCCATGTGGCCTTGTGTGCTTTGCTCTACCTATTTTTTTTTGAGGACCAGTGATTGTAAAATTTCTTCCTTCATGACAGTCATTTCTGTGTCTGCATGCCTTCCTGAACACTGATGACTTCCTATCTGTCAAGTTGGATGATGGATTTATGGGTGCACATTTCATTATTATTTTTATTGAGATATAATTCAAATAACATAAAAACACTTTTTAAAGTATACAATTCAGTGGTCTTAGTATATTTATAAAGTTATATAACTACCATCAGTCATTCCCCATTCCCAACTCAGCACTGGACAACCACTAATCTGCTTTCATCTCTATAGATATGCCTAGTCTGGACATTTCACATAAATGGAATCATACAATATGTGAAATTCTATGTCTGCCTACTTTCAATTAGCATAATGTTTTCAATGTTCACCCATGTCCTAGCTTATATCAGAATTTTATTCCCTTTAAAACTGAATGGTTCCATTGTATGGATTTATTACATTTGTTTATTCATTCATCAGTTGATGGATATTTGAATTGTTTCTACTTTTTGGCTATTATGAATAATGGCTGCTATGAACATTAGTGTAAAAGTTTTTGTGTAGATGTATGTTTTCAATTGTTTTGGGTATATACCTAGGAGTGGAATCACTAGTCAAATGTTAATTCTATGTTTAACACTTTAGCGGACTGCCAAGTTACTTTCCAAAGTGGCTACACTATTTTACATGCCACATTCAGTGTATGGGTTCCCATGTCTTCTTCATCAATACTTGTTACAATTTTAACACTGACCAGTGTGGCTCAGTTAGTTGGAGCATCATCTCATGGACCAAATGGTCATGGGTTCGATTCCCAGTCAGGCCACATGCCTAGGTTGCAGGTACAATCCCCAATCAGGACATGTACCAGAGACTACCAATAAATGTTTCCCTCTCACATCTCTCTCTCTCTCTCTCTCTCTCTCTCTCTCTCTAAAAGTAATGAAAAAATGTCTTCAGGTAAGGATAAAAAATATTTATAATTTTTAAAAATTAAAATTATTTTCTTCTTTAATTTCTCACATGCATTTACTTTTCATTGGTACTACTTACCTCTACCTTTACTTTCTTCTACTTATATATTTATTTATTCTTTAACTTGTTTATAATCTGTGTTTCCTGATTAAACTGGAAGTTTTGTGAAAATGACTGGCTACTGCATGCTCAGCACTTAGCTGAGTGCCTTACACTGTGTGTAATAAGTGTTAATTGACTGTTTTCACTAAGGCTTCTGATCAATAGTAAGCTATCATTAATTAAGTTTTGTGGGAAGTAAAAAAGGATTTCAATTACATGGAGTGTCAGTGCCTCTAATCCTTGCATTGTTCAAGGATCAACTGTATATCCTATTGGTTCTGTTTCTCTGGAGAGTCTGAATAATACAGCAACCATTGAAATAGATGAAGGGAAGGGTAACAAAAGTAAAATTTGAAAACCACTGTGAGATCTCATTTGACCAAAAATAACTTGTCCACTAACTTACTTACCATGGCTACCTTTTTTGCTTACACAGACTAAAATTCTAATTATTAGTAACAGATTTTTTGCTCAGGCCACAGTGTTACAGAAACAACCCCTGTTCCAGAGATCTTTTGTTACTCTAGGTTCTTTATGTCTGCCACCATATTAGGGACTGTGGCTCTCAATGCCAGAATTTGGTAAAAAGGAAAGGAAATATTTAATTAAAAGTTATACAGGTTTAGAATAATGGTGAAATTCTGCCATTAAATCTCACTCCCTTTAAAAACAAAGATACACCCACAAAACACAGTCCTGCACTCCCACCTTTCCCAGTCAGGCCAGTCTCAGGGCATTCCAGTCAGAAAAAGTACCACCTTTCAGAAAAAAAAAGAAAAACAAAAAAACAGAAGTCTATAGCTCACTTCTCCCAGTTCCTCACAGTAATTCAGGCTCTGCTGGATAGGTCTTCCCCAGTTCCCAGTACCATCAACTGTGTTGCTGCGATCTCCTATTCTTAATCCAAAACCACGTGGCACCTCCTCATGGCTGGCTAGCAAGAGTCCTTTTACCCCTTTTCTCCCGCAGGGTCTCACATTGTTCCGGTCCCACATGGCAACCAGCTTTTTGTTGAAATCACAGCCTCAAACCTCCTCGGTAACCCCATTTCCAACTCTTCTCACAATTGGCTACACCTACTAGCACTCTTGTATTTTTCTGCCTTTCTTGGTTGCCATAGTTAGTCCAGGCAGGCAGGGCCCTGTGACAGAGAAGCTACCTCCAAGCCACTCTCACCAGCACAGGAAGCCCCTCCAGCAACATAGCATCACAGCTTAGAATCATGCCCATCTCTCTGGCTCCAGGAACAGGCACAGTGTTTTAATATTATTAAAACACCAGCCAAGTTCTTCAGATGCACCCTGTTACAACAGAAACAAATGATATTGTCCCTGGAATGTCCTGTTAGTGTGCAGCAGTAATTTGTGCTGGGAGAGGAGAAGGCTCATATCAGCAACAGCAGGGCAGGAAGAAGGGAGCAGGGAGTCCCCACACCAGCACACCCCATGAGCCAGTCCTTTCTCTTTCTTGAGAAGGCAATGACTTCACTCTGGGAACCCAGAGAGACTCACATCAGACCTTCCCTGAATCTCCCAAGTCCTTGCATTTATGTCTGTGCAAAGCTGCAACCACATGCCAGAATTAGATTCCCCTGCCTGGGTCAGGGGAATCCAAGGGCCCCTTTGACCCCCTATTTTAAAATGGACGTAAACGTTTAGGAGAGAGTTAAGAGGGAAATACTCTCTGTTTGGGAACTTTGCAGTTGAACTCAAAACAAGAAAGTAAGCATCTCACATCCAGGGCCCAGATAGGACCCCTTGCTCCCGACAAGATCTGTCTAAAAGGCTGAACGCCATCTCCAAGGCTGAGTCCAGCAGCACAGACCTTTCTCCCCAACCTGGACCCCTCCTGTTGTTGGCAGATGTAAGAGACTGTTCTGTGTGGTGTGGGCCCAGCTCCCACTTGGAGATGCACAGGACTCATGCACATGGATAGGTTCTCCCGTGGGGAATCAGGCCTGCTATGTACATAGGCTGCTTTGAGACTTGTTTTTGCTAAAACTCCTTCACCCTGAATTGAGACAGCAAGCGCTTACTGTAACTTCCTAAAATCCATGCTAAACTTTGCAAAGACCAGTGTAACTGGTCCAACCGCTTTTCCCTTTTCATTTGCAAATATCCTTCTTCTGTGATGTGATTAGTGGCATTGGCTCTTTTGTTGTCTGTAAAAGGTAACGACCTAAAGCAAACCGGTGCATAGTAAATGAGGACCATAATGTAATGTGCTGGGAAACCCAATAAAAGCTGGTCATGGCAAGGGCCAAGGCTTTTGCTCCCCTTGAGAGAAAAGCCATTCTCACCCTTTTCCTCCACAGGACTCAGTAGTCCATGTGAATCTCATTTCATCCATAATGCTGCAGACACTGCGGGCCAGTGTCTGCATCAGGCAGATGCTGAAGAGACAGCTTACATTCTCACCCTTGTGACTCAGCATGGACCAAGGCCCTCCAGGCTCAGGGGGTAGAACACAGCCCAGGCTTATAGGAGTGAGGGCCCATGCACACTCCCAGGATACTGAGCTTGACCAACTTAAAGATCTATACCTACCTCTAAGAAGCCCCAGGTCTTCTACCACACTCACCTCCTCTCCTCTGACAGGTACTCTCCACAATTGTTCTCCAGCTGTCTCTTTGTATTGCCAACCTTCAAGGCCAGGCAGGTTCATGGTATTCGTGCAGATGGAAAAATATTCATACAGCCATTGGGATGTGTGGCATGCCCGTATTCACTGGTAGGTGAGCCATATGACTTAGAGTTCTGCCCACTGGCTGCTCTGTCCCATGCTAGAGTCAAACCAGATTGTCTCTGTCTCTGGTTGAACAGCAGTCCACACAACAGGCTGGTGCTTGCTGGACCCATCAGTGTACCATGCATCTGAAGGAATAAGTGTCTGTCCTTCCTGGAAGGGACTAGCTTCCATCTCTTCTATAGGGACAGGAACAGTAGATTTCTCACCTACATAAATAACTGGACCTAACATTTCCTGAAGCTCAGCCTGCAAAGGGCTAGTGAACAGAGTACTCTTTTGTTGCAGGTGATGTAGAAAATTAACCCAGAGCTCAGCATGAGCCCATTTCCTGCCCCTGTTAGGCAGACCAGCCCACACACGTGAAACTAGCAAGCCATATAAGGAATTTGAACTAACTTCCGCATTCCGCTTCTGTACCTTGCTTTGTGCCACGTAACCCAGAAGAAGGAGAGTAATAAGCCCCTGAATCCTTTGTTCGGGGCTCAGAATTTGGAGACTGCACACCTCTGGGCCCGTGCATGTTAATAAAGGATCATGCTCCTGAAACCCTCCGGTGTTTGGTCGTTTCATTTCCCTGTAACATTTTGGTTCCCTGACCAGGAAGCACCTTACACATAACGGGCCAAATTGCCGCCGGGAGAGGACGGGCGGATGCTGGTGAACGGAGGCCCAAGGGAGGCAGGGGGAGTGCACGCCCTAAGATTTCTTAGGCCCTGCCGATCGGGGCGCTGGGCGCCGGGCTGCTGGCAGTCACCTCCCGGGTTCAGAGGGACTCAGACTACAATCACTCAGAAGGCGCCAAATCGGTAAGTGCCCCGGGAACCAGACCTGATACCAGAAAAGGGGGCTGATCACCCTCTCAGGCCACAGTGGCCTCAGAATCCGGACCAGGTTTCCCTTTCTCGGGGAGGAAAAAGTAATAAACTCTGCGAATTTGTGTGTGTGAAAGAGAGTGAATGTGTTTGTGGCTCCACGGGCGTCAGCCTATGGAGCATGAGTGAGCCCCAACCTGCGGTTCCTGTGTCAGATCATATGGCATAACGGTTGGCTGTCTAACCCGGACTCTGCTCTGGCAACCTTAGTCAAGATCGACTTTGCTTCGCAAGAGGGAAGGCCAGGTGGGTGAGTGCCAGAACCCCTACCTTTGTCTGTCTGTGCCGACTGGAAGGAAAATCATGGGAGGAGGACCCTCCACAGTCTTAGACTGCATGTTGCAAAATTTTGATCGCTTCAGAGGACAAGATCTGTCCCTGAATGCCGGCCAGTTAGAGAGTAGGCTGGCCCCCTGAGGGAACCCTGACCTTCGGGATCATTAGGATGGTTTAACTCATAGTTACAGGCAAGCCAGGACACCCAGATCAGTACATCTACATAGATAGGTGGCAGGAACTAGCACAGAACATGCTGAGATGGCTCCAACAGTGCGCCAAGACGAACCCCAGAAGAGCGGGAGAGCCTGGGCGGAGGAAAGGTGCCCGAATGTGCTGCGGGTGCCAGGCCACCAAAACACAAGCACAAGTTCTCATTGCAAAGACCCCAAAACGTCCCAGAGCTGGTCGCGGCACACTGCTGTGGCGGAAATGCACCCAGCGGTAGCCCGTCACCCTTGGCTTCCTCGGCCCAGGATGCGGCTAGCGCTGCTGTGGGGGGGGGGGGGGGACTGTAACACTTGGGAGGGTGGGCCCCCGCCCCCAGCCACCTTCCCCGCCGGCCTTCCCAGCCCTCCCAGAGGGTGGGGGAAGGGCGGGTGGAGGGACGCGGGAAGCACGGGGAAGTGGGAAAGATCCGCTGGGCTGTCCGCACCGCCATCAGTCTCTCCCCAGCCACCAGAGGAAAAAGGGGGGCGCCGCGCCTCTCGCACCTGTGCAGTAACCAATATGCCCCTAAGAGAGATTCAGGGCTCCCCCTCAGGAAGCCCCAGATGGGACACTCCAGCCGGGAGGTTCACCGCGGACCTCCTCGGCTGGGAGCGCCGCACGCCCTCCTGTTTGGAGGGGCCTCGGGCCCTGGTAGACTAGATGGAGTCCGTGGTCCGCGGACCTGTCAGCTGCACCTGAAGTGCAGCCAGACTGGGATCATAAAATGGACCAGGGAAGAAGGCCCCAGATAAGGCCCTGCAGAAAAGCCAAAAGGGACACTTCCAGGTAGAGAAAGACCAGTGTGCCTATTGCAAGGAGAGGGGGCACTGGAAACGGGAATGCCTGAACCGAAAGCAAAAGGAGAACTCAGCGGCCCCTCCAGAGCCAGGAATCCTCAGCCTGGCCGGGCTAGACACAGAATGAGGAAGACTGGGCTTGATAAAATTGGGCTCCCACGAGCCTATGGTCAGAGCAAAAGTAGGGGGCCAATCACTGACTTTCATGGTAGATACTAGAGCCAAACACTATGTAGTCACAACCCCTGTGGCACCCCCATCAGGCCGGGAAATTTCCATCATAGGGGCCACAGGGCAACCCAGTGGGTCAAAAAGATTCTGCCAAGCTTGAACACTTGAGCTCGGACTGTAGAGGAAAAGTCAGATAGGTTAAGGTGACCCAGAGGAGGGACCGGGAACTAGGAAAGAGTTTGTTTAGGTTACTTAGAAGCTGCCAGCCAGCTGTTGGATTTCAGCCAGGCAGTCATAATTTCTGTTTTGGCTTTTGTACAACTCAGCTTCAGATTATGATTCTTCAAGGCTAACTCCCGTCTGCACATAGCAGCTAACTCCCACTTTGGCTTCAGAGCACCCAGCTTCAGATAAGGACACCTCAAGGCTAGAGTTATTTTTCGCATCAGCTTCTGTACCTCCTGCTTTTGCTACATAGGGAAGGGTGTCCAGAAAGCAATAAAAGCCCTGCTCAGCCAAGGCTCGGGGCTCAGAATTTGGGGTCTATACTCCTCTGGGCCCGTGCACGTTAATAAAGGGTCGTGCTCCGCCATCCAACTGCGTGTTGAATCATTTCCTTCCGTAACAGGAGGACACCAGGTCCGGCATGAATTTCTCTACCTGCCCGAATGCCCCGTTCCCCTCCTAGGAAGAGACTTGCTGAGCAAACTTTCAGCTCGGGTGCCATTCTACCCCTTGGGGCAGGCCACGCTCAAGATAGGCATTTCCAGCCTACTGGCCCTGGTCATGCCCCGGGAAGAAGAATACCGGATATACGAAGAAGGTCGGGCCCAAGCCGCCAGGACCCTTTAATAGATGAATTTCCAGATGTATAGGCAGAAGGAAATCCACCAGGACTTGCCACTGGCCACACTCCAGTAATCATAGATTTGAAACCAGGGGCGCAGCCTCGCTGTCTCAGGCAGTACCACATGCCCAACAAGCCAGGATAGGGATAGGTAGAGTAATAGACGAGTACCTGGCCGAAGGGATACTGGTCCCCTGCCAGTAGCAGTGGAACACACTGCTCCTACCTGCTAAGAAGCCAGACAGATCTGGATATCGCCCCATGCAGGATCTCCGAGCAGTCAAAGGACATTAGGAACTGAAAGAAGGGCTGTAATCAGTCAGCAAACCAGACCCAGGAGCAGAAAACAGCTTCAGGAATTTTTAGGGACAGCTGGATTCAGCAGAATATGGATTCCAGGGTACACAGAAATAGCTAAACCACTGTACCAGGCCCTAAGGGGGGGCCGAGACTGCCCCATTCAACTGGGGACCAGAGCAGCAGAATGACTTTGAAAGACTGAAAGAACTTCTGGTCAGAGCTCCAGCCCTTGGCCTGCCCAACTCTGACAAGCCATTCTCCCTGTTTGCTCGTGAATGAGATAAGGTAGCCCTAGGGATCCTGACTCAGGAGGTCGGACCTTGGCACAAGCCTGTAGCCTATTTGTCCAAGTAGCTAGACAATGCTGCGGCAGGATTGCCCCCCCCAACCCTTGCTTGAGGGTGATAGTAGTCACAGAGACTGTTTACACAGATGGCTCTGGTTCTGAAGGTCTTCAACAGAGATAAGGTGTTTGCAAGGTCTAAGCTTTAGGAAAACTGCAAGATATGCCTGCAAATTTAGGGACTTTTAGTGGAAGGTACCAGTGGTGCTACAGATTTTTTGCTGTCCCATACTAAGTTTAAGTATAGTCCTTCCCGGTGTGGGAAAGAAACTAGGATTAAAAGTAAATAATGTTTAAATCTGGATGTGTAAGAATATGTATAAAGGATGTGAAAGTTTTAAACCTAGAAGAAGGGAAACCTCAACTGCGCTTTTTCTGGCATTATAGGAATGTGGTTTCAGTAGGGAATTGTTTCTGAGCAGAATCCTGTGTCTCTGCAAGGCACCAATGGACACATTGGTGCAAGAGAATGCCTCCACCTGCGTATTATTTCAGATTTTGCTCTGTATCTGCTCTGAAAAAAAATTGAGGATTCCGGGGAAAGTTAAAACTTCATAATCTGTAGGAAAGTGAACATGGAAAAAGAAAGATTAGAAAGTTAGTGAATGTTGCAGAAGGTCTGTGGGAAACTATAAAGAGAAATGGAAAAGTGAAACTTTTGGGAAGGAATTATGTGGTGTTAGTTAGTAATGGAATGTGTAAGGCATGGAGATGCAATTTTGATGATATTAGAAGGAAAAGGATTTTCCTTCACACTTTGTATTTTTCTCCCTACCTGATCCCTCCAGAATTTGGCATTCTGATGGAGAGATTGATGACATAGGTTTCTTTGCATAAAACCAATAAGACTAGTTGTTAATAATGGTTTTGTTAACCAAGACTTTGACTGGAATGTCACACCTGAAGGAGGCATGTATGGGTTCTGGTTGTCACCAGAAAGCCCTGAGGAACTGGGATTGACTTGCAAAGCTAACGAAAGCCCACGAGAAAAAGCCTGGTACTTTGGTTGGTTGTGCGGTTTGTGCCAGTCTTTCCAGGGAAGGAACGAAGGTTGCTTTCCTGAAAGATGGCTAAAAAGGCACAATGGAAGGCTCAAGGATTTGAGTACAAGGACTGGTACAGGCGAAGCCAGATGGCAGATGTGTGGCTCTGCTTCTGTGCCCCGAGGGGCAGACTGAGAAGTCAATCTAAGGGTTCCCTGTGTGAGTTCCAGCAAAGCAGACTTTAAGATCATAGGTGATCTAGGCTGCTCTTGGTGTGTTTATGCAAAGGAACAGTCAAAATTAAAAGCAGGACCCAAAGTAGTCCCTGTAATAACAATGAGGGTGATTTTAAGGAGAAAAATTGTGATTTAAGGAAAATCACAAAGCTCAGTATCAGACATCAGAATGGTGCAGCTAACTGTCTTAGAAGATTGCTTTCATTTGAAAGTTGAAACTGGGTCTGTAATGTCACCAAGGATGTACAATTACAGGCAGGAAGGACCTTGCAACTCAGTGTCTTCCCAAAAGACCATCTCACAGCCACAGAGATTGTTTTGGTGATTATTGTATGAATTAACCTGTGTGTTCTTCTGTTTTCATAGGGCATATGCCTATGACCTCATTACCTGGGTGATTGGTTGCAATATAGGCCTCACCTGAGAAGCCCATTTTCATCATCGCCCCATGAGGCTCAACAGTTTGGCTGAACTAAGTGGTTGGGTTGGTGAAGGGTTGGGGCAGTCTGTGGGCTTCACTTTAGAACTAATTTGCCCTTTTCTGTTTTGATGGCTTGGACAGAAAGGGCCCAGATATCTGAAAGGAGGGAAATCCCAATATAGTCCCCTCAGCCCCAGTGAAGTATACTGGGCCACCAGAGTTTTGGATAGGTGTAACATGCCTTGTGTACCTTCCTCCAGATAAGCCATTTATTTACCTAAGACCCTGCCTTGGTCATTTAGTGGTTGTGATTTAATTGTGCTTCCAACTGTCTTTTCAAATCTATCTCCTCCAGAATATGACCTGACCAGAATGCCAACTGTCCAGTAATGCCTGGACACCAAGCCTGCGATTTCCTGGTGACTGCCAACTGACCAGGATTCTGTAAAGTCCTTCCCCTTACAGGAAGGACTCCCTCTGTGCTGCACCCCTCCCTTTCAGGGCACCCCTGACCCAAGGGTAGGTAAGACGACATCCATGTCCAGCCGGAAGTAGTTACAAGAAGATGAGACCTTCGTCCATTGTCCTTTATATAATTATAAACTTTGCCAGAGGGAGGAGATTCCATGTGGTTTCACCAGGGTACAGGCCCCACAGCTTTGGTAGAAGAAAATATCCACAAACTCCAGGATATCCAGAACAAGATTAAGAACCAGGACCAACCTTGGGCATCCACCCCTTGGTGGCAATCTATCATGTATTCAGTTTTAGCCCCAGTAATAGGCCCTTTATTATTATTGTTCCTAGCTATTACAGTTGGTCCATGCCTGCTTCGGACTTTAGTCCAACAGATAGAGACTACAGTTACTAGAAAGGCAACAGCAAAAATCCTTTCTCTCCAGAGA
>PVKU01009633.1:0-59843 GCA_004027475.1 Anoura caudifer
CTCCCTCCCTCTCTCTCTCTTTCTCTCTGTCTCCCCCTCCCTCCCTCTCTCCTTCAGAAGGCTTTTATTTTCTGCTTGGGTCAGAATGAACATTTCAGGGCGTCAGTCTACAACCCTTACTTAAATCAAAGTTCTGCAGAGCATCAGACCTTGTTTTCTTTCTGAAACGCACTCTGATCTTATCTGGATATTAGGCTTATCTTGGTGAGTCACTTTACCTCACTGGGTTTGGGTTTGGTTTTTTGTTTTTGGTTTTTTTTTTCAATGTGACAGTGTGGCACGACCCTGACCTGGGGAGGCTGGCAGCCAGCCCTGGGGGCTGGGCTGAGCCACATTCTGCCAGGGAAAGTTATCATCTCTTACGCTCCTGCCTCTCCCCTGCCCTGCAAAAATGTCCAGGGCCTTCATCTCTGCCTTTGCTCACATCACGTCCGGCTGAGACTATTGCAGTAACCGCCCAAGAGATTTCTCCTCTTCCTGCCCCTTCCTTTCCTATGTATGCCCCACAGAGAGGTCAGAGCACACGACAGGCTGTGCCACTTGGCTCCTATTTCCTAGAAATGAAAAACCCACCGTTCTGGTATTCAGTGCTACCCACCTACTAAAGCAGTCTCGCTATATGCAGCCTTAGCAGAGATCTCTTTAAGTAAATATCCTGGCTGTGATGCATTTGCTCCCTGTCCCCCACCTAAAAAGTCCTCCCCTCCTATTATGGCCTGAATTGTGTCTCCCTCCAAAAAAAATTTCTCGTTTTGAAGTCCTAACCCCAGAATGTGACTGTATTTGGAGACAAGGTTTTAAAGAGGTAATCAAGTTGAAATGAGATTAGGGTGCGCTGTTATCCAGTATGACTGGTGTCCTTATAAAAAGAGGAAATTTGGACACAGACATGTATAGAAGGGAGACCATGTGAAGACTTAGAGTGAAGATGGCCATCTACAAGGTAAGGAGAGAGGACTCAGCAGGAGCCCACCCTGTCATCACCTCGACCTTGGACATCGAGCCTCCAGAATAGTGAGAAAACAAATTTCTGTTGTTTAAGCCACCTGGCGTGTGGTCCTTTGTAACCGCAGCCCTAACAAACTAATGTACTTCCTGTTCCTCACTGCTTACCACCCCATGAGTCCCTCATGATCTTGCTTGGGCCCTATCTTCATCTCCTGGGTTCCCCTCCCCTTTCCAGGCCCTTGCTCATGCTTTCTTTGCCAAAAGCCCCTTTCCTAACTCTTTGCATGGCTCTCTGGCATAATTTTCAATCCCACCTTCAAAGTCCCCACCTCAGAGGCCTTTCCAGATCTGCTATGTAAGGCATGCACTCCCCCACCCCGATTCTTTCTCATAGCACCATGAGCTTTTCCTTCTTAATTCTTAATTAGCATTCTGAATTAGTGTCTTTTATATAGACAGTGGTACCTCAGTACTTGTTGTTTATTTGTTCAGGAACACTCGATGAGTGCTGAAACTGACGTGTAACTAACAGGCGAGGAGTGATGAAGCATTTTCTCCTGTGGGGTGGCACTGGGACTCAGGCAAGTTCTAGCAGGTGCAACAAGTCCCCAGCAAGTGCTGAGTGCTGAAACTTTTTTCTCACCCAAAATGCCAGGAGTACAGGGTTTGACGAGTTCTGAAGCCAACAAGTACCGAGGTATGACTGTATTTATTTATTGACTGCCTTCACAAGCCAGGGACTATTCACTGGGGTGTATATTCATTATCTAGCAGTGTCCGGCATGTAATGATCCTGAATAAATATTGGTTGTGTAAATCAATCTTCACCTCCTCAAAGTCTCTATTCAGGCCTCAGGGTCCAGCCAAAATCCTACTTCCTTCCTTAAATTAGCCTACTGATCCTGAAGCCCTGGCAAAGCTTACTGTCTGATATGCCTCAGTGACATGCCCCCCCCCGCCCCCCCGCCCCGTCACCGTGACTGCCACTGCCTGGCTGTGTGGGTTGTGCACGGGCCTCTGTCTCTGCCTACATCCTCCCCAGCAGACCACACATGGGGTGTCTCTGCATGGCCCACAGCTCGGGCTGGCACGGGGCCCAGAGCCCAAGGGGCCTCAGGAAAGGTATGTGGCCCTCAATAGATCAGGGAGGGATGCATGGTGGGGGAAAGTGAGTAATTGGGCTGGGTACAGGGATAAAAAGGGCACCCCAGGGCCCTCCACAGCCCCCAGGGAGAAAGATGACAAATGTTCCTTTTTCCAGGGAGAGTTTTGGGGTAAACATCAGCTGTGGGTTGCAGCTATAGGGCAAAGTTCTGGAGCTGAGAAGGGGGTGGGGGAAGTCCACTGGCCTTGAGCCCCAGAATCATAGAGCAGCCCAGACTCTGGCCCAGCTGTGGGCTGCTGGGGAGGGCTGGTTATCTTTGCCAGCTCCTTTCTCTGGAGGAGAACCCTGCCTCCAGGAGAGGGGGAAGGCCCAAGCTTAGGAGCCATGGGGCCCACCCCGCAAGGAAGATCCTGACAACAGCCACCCACCCACCACCCAGCCAGCCCTCCCTCTATCCCTCCCTGCTCTTCAGGTCTCGTAGGGCCATGTCCTGTGTGGCTGGCTGAGGCTTCTCCTTGGGGGCTGGGCCTGGACAATGGAAAGGACAAGCCCCCTCCCTGCTGCCCCAGGGACATAAAGCAGGCCTTTCACAGTGGAGTTCTGGCTGCTTTGGTTGGTTCTTGGCATCCAGCGAGGCAGCATGGGGAGGGGCGAGAAAGCAAGTGTGCTGGGGGTGGGGATAGGGCCTGCGATGCGATACCAAGGAACCTCACCCACCCAGGGGCCACCTAGCTGGCCCCCCAACAGTGGGATGAGCTCACAGCAGGGCCACCCTAACAATTTGGGCTAGAGGAGGGAGAGTGGCATTAAGGGAGCTGGGAGATCATGGCTCTGCGAAGCAAGATCCAAGCATCCACTCCTCTGGCCCTGCTCACCACCTTCCCCACTTGGGATAAGCAAACCCATTGATCTTTCCACTCTTTTCCCCGGAAACTCCCAGACTCCTGCCCCCTGGGCTCGCTCGAAGCCGCCAGAACTCTGGCTTGGCCTAACCTGTAAACCCTGAGCGCAGCCTCTCTGGGGTGCCTCCCTCAAAGGGGGTGGGGTACGCACCAAGTAGTGCTATTCTGCTGGGCTTGCCCCTCCAGGTCCCCTCTACACCTCCTCGTTGCCCCCTCCCCCGTCCTTCCTCCCCCTGCCTCCTCCCCCAGGGTCTCTTCTCTCTCGCCCAGAGTTTAGCATAGATTGTGAGGGAGCCATCCTGACTGATGGAGAAGCCTAGCGGAGACAAGACTGAGAGGGCGAGCTGGGGTGGGGGATGGGGTTGGGACCGACGCTGAGCCTTTGGGGCCTGGCGGCAGCGGCTACACCAGAGAGGTGGAGAGCGGCTCCATCGGGAGAAACTCGCCTGGTTTGGGGCCAAGGCTGGGAGGATGAGAAGAAGCAAGGGCTGGCTATTTAATTCTAAGGATAAATTGTACAAGTTACTCTTGCACCATTCTTCCACAACCTCACCCCTCTCCCCCGCCCCTTCCCCAGTGCACACAGACACAATCTTCCCTTCATCCTGAGATTTTGTCTTAGGGTAGGGGTAGGACCATTTGGAACCAAATGAACGGGTCCTCCACCCCACCGTGCTCCAATTCTTAACCCTGGGTCTAAGCACAAACACCCATCTTCTGGGATGAGTAGGAGGCTCCTGCGACCTGGGCTCCTAAACATCGCCCCCAGCCCTAGATTGCAAGTTCAAAGCCACCACCCGAGATTAGCTCATAAAAGCCGTGACTTGAGGATCCGCGTCCTTCTTTGGTTACCTTTTCCCAGACAGTATTCCAATTTCCAAACGTGGAAGAGGCGTGTGTGTGCGTATGTGTGCGCGTCCGCGCCGCCTGTGTGAGTGCGTGTGTGTCTGTATCACTGTGTATGCGTGTGTCTGTATTACTGTGTATGCGTGTGTCTCTGTGTGTATGGGGTCATATTAATGGGTGATCTTTTAAAGGAAAATGAGAGAACTGAACTTAAAAGAAACTGGTCAATTGTAAAACAAACAGGAATAAACAATCCTTAAGATGTAATTTGTGGTTTAGGTCTGGAGGTGGAGGTGATGCTGAAGAAGAACACCCACCCCCCAATATTTTTTCCTTTGCTGCTCCTCCACCCCCTGCGTTTGGAGCGGTGGAGAAGCGGCTCCAGAGTGATTAATCCGGGGATAATTCACCCCCACCCCCCTCCCCCGGCGCGAACCCCGTGAAGCGGGATTGGAGGGAGTCATTTCCGAGAGCGCAGCGCGCCTCTCCCCGGCCGGGCGGACACTTGGTTCATTCCAGCCGCAGAAGCTCAGGGCTCCCGCGTACCGGGATTTTTTCCGAGCAGAAAAAAGCTCCAGCGCTCTCCTGACCTCCTTTCTCCTCAGCAGCGAGCGGAGCCTCTC
Organism: Anoura caudifer; assembly: GCA_004027475.1. NCBI lineage: Eukaryota > Metazoa > Chordata > Mammalia > Chiroptera > Phyllostomidae > Anoura > Anoura caudifer. Next base: position 4,425 of record PVKU01009633.1, read on the forward strand.
CCTCGGCGCTGCCGGCCGCGCCATGCCGCGCTCGCGGGGACGCAAGCAGGGGCGCTGCGGCTGCCCCGTGGGGAGGGCTCGCAGCGAAGCCGGGATTTCGGCGCTCGTGCCGGGCGCTGGGAGCCGCTGGGGCCGCCCGTCGCTGCCACCAACGCCGCCGCCGCTGCTGCTGTTGCTGGGCTGGGGGCTGCTCAGTGCCTCGGCCGCCGCGGGTGAGTCCGGCCGCGCTGGGGAGCCGGCGGCCGCTGCACGCCCCACCCTTGCCCCGACCGGTTTCCCGTTCCTTTCCCCATCCTCCCTCTTAACCTTCCACCTTCCCAGACGCCCACCCTCACGCTCAGCCCCAGACTCCCCCCGCCCAACTGCGTCCGCACCTCCACCCTCACCGCTACCCCCAAACCCAGACGCAACTTGGCCGGATCCCGACGGTGTGGGGGCCTGGGAGGTAGACATCCCCGCCAGGGCTTGCGGGGCATAGGAACCGTGGCTTCAGTTTCTCCAGTCTCCCAGCCCCCAAGATGCCAGGCTTTCCCTGGATAAACTTTCCTGGAGCCCTCCCCCTACCTCCCCATTCTGTGAGGCACACCGGTCCGGGGGCCTGCAGAGTCTGTCCTGCCCTGCCCCCGCCCATTTGCTCTCGAAGGAAGCCCGCACCCCCGCCAGAGCCACCCCGAGGCTGCGGCCGCCATCCCCTTCCCCAAGAGTCCTCCTCCCTCAGCGCTCTGAGCTTGGAGGGGGTCCGGTGGGCGCGGGCCCTGAGCCGGGGGGCCCAAGCACGCTTTACCGGAGAACTCAGGTGGGGGCTGAGGGTGATGAGCGAGTAAGAGGTGGGAGTGGGGGTTGTGTTCGGGGGCTGGAGAGGGAGTGTCGCCGTCAGGCTCCGTGCCGCCACCTTCCCATCGCTTCCCACTCCGCGCCAAAGTGCCCTTTCCCGCGCCCTGCTGCAGCCGAGCGCTGGGGCTGCGGCAGCGGCGGCGCGGGCGGCGGGACCTGCTCCTGGCGACCAAGTCAGGGAGGGGGGCAGACCTACCGGGTGCGACGAATCCCGAACTTCTCGGGTGTCTGGCTTTCAGCCTGTGGACCAGAGAAGGCACGCGGCCCTTAGAGAGAACCCAGTCCCCAAGTGGGGACGTCCTCGACTGGTGCCTTCTTATTTTATCCTCTGCACCCCTCAGAGACTCAGCTCTAGCCACGGCCTAGAAAGTTCCGTGTGCCCGGGTGGAGACTGGTCCAACGGGTGATGCCTAGGGCCGCATTTTCATTTAGCCCGGAGATTGACACCCGTGACACCTGCTGCCCAGGCCTGCACTCAGGGCACCTCCAGCCTGGAGCTGTGTTAGATTTTGTGTTTGTTTGTTTGTTTGTTTTATTTTGTTTTAAACCACCGATTGAATCTCTGAAGGCTTAGCCTTAGCCACTCCAGCATCCCAGTTCTCCCTTCGTGGAAAGTGCACCCTTTCCCTGGCAAGCTCTCCAACCCACTCTGGGCTCCAGATCTTGTGAGTGGGTGCCCGCAGACGCTGTCGCCAGCTCCTTAGCCGGGAATGTTAGGGTTGCTGATCGAGGAGGGCGCGGAGCCAGTCCAGTTCTCCCATCCCTACTTGACCGGACTTTCTCAGGTTCTCCTAGGAGTCATAGCCACTGACACCCAGAGAGGGGCGCCCGCGGTGCACGCGCCTAAGAGCTGTGGCCTCACGTACACCCACACCCACTGGGTGGCTGTGCTGTTCACAACGATGCTGCTGGTTATTCGGACTCGCCATAGCGCTGCTACTGACTATGAGGCCTTTCAGCAGTTTGTCCAGCTGTGGTCCCTCTCAGGTGCAGGCGGCCTGGTGTTGCTCCTGATGTGATCGGATTATTTTTCTAGCCCGGTTTGTTCCAGGCCCCAGGGTATAGCATGCCTCTGGGGAAAGAAAAAGGCCCGCTCACCAGAGCTTGCAGGGTGATGCTGGAATCCTGCCTTGTAGCAGTCACCTGCCAGCAGCTCTTTGGTCAGTAGAGAAGTTGGGGTGGTGTGGGCGAACGATTTGGGGGAGAGGTGCTTGCTCTCTGGAAGGCCTGCTCTAGCTTCCAGTGCTCCCAATGCTTTTCTTTAAACTTTCCCTGCATTAGATGTGCTGTTTGGCCTTGCAAGCAACAAAGAGTTGGAAATGGACTTGGTGACAGATGACTGCAGGGTTTGGCACGTTAGAGGGGGAAGCACACTCATTTTGTGCTCTCTTTACACTGTTGACTTTAAAAGACGCTCAGGACTGAGCCATCTCCCTTCCTGAGCCCAGGATGACTAGATACAGTGAATATAAGGATCTAGGAGGAGCACCTCCTCACCCACCTGTACCTTTGACCCTCACTCAGCCCCCTCCATCTGTGCCTGGCCTCCCCCTCCCCCAGCCTCCTTGGAGACCTCCCATGAGTGACCTCCTCTCCCTACTGCCCATCACTCATTCTTCCTCCTTATGTTGCCTCCTGGTCTATAAACAGCTTTAATCTTTAACATGAAATAAGCTAAACCAACTTCTTGGCCCTGTTGACTTTTTAGTGACCATACAATCTCTCTCTTTTATAAGTCAGCTGTCTTCAAAGGGGTCTTCAACTCACTTTCTTTGCAACCATGCACTCCCTGTAGTCCACCTTCTGTCCCCAGAACTGGAACTCTCCAGGAAAGATCACCAATGACCACCCTAATTGCCAGATCTTTCTGTGGCTGGCTTTTCTTTTCTCTTCCACCCCCCTTCCTTCTCTCCTTCCTTCCTTCCTTCCTTCCTTCCTTCCTTCCTTCCTTCCTTCCTTCCTCTGTCTTTATCTTCCTTTACCTCTCCATGATTTTGAATGCTTTGGGTTACTCCTTTAAAAACTTCCCTTCCTCCAGCTTCTGGGACACCACTTTGCTGGTTTTTTCCTTGCTCCTTGGCTGTTCCTACCCATTCTCTACAGTAGCACTTATTTCCCCCCGGAAGGATGGTTTCCTGCACTGTTCCATTTTTGTGCTTTTCCTCATTTTCCTTCACCATTCCCTGGGTGAGCTCATCCAGGTCCATCCCTTCCGCTATCACAGGGACTTCCTGCCAAGATGCTTCTCCTCTACGTCTGTTGGCTTTGTCCTGCATGGAAACTCTGGGTCTGGGCAGCCCATGCATGTATCTGGCTGATGTTTGGACATCTTCACCTAGATGTTTCCTTTCCAAAGCAAACTTATGAGCTCCTCTCCTGAGCCTGCAGTATTCCCTATGCAGGCTGATGATACCTGCAGCCTCCTAGGTAGTTACACAGCCCGGAAGCCTGAGTATCATCCTCAACTCCTTCCTTACCAGGCGGCCATCAAATTCCTGTAAGTTTCATACCCTCAGTTGTTCTCCAACTTCGCTACTTTACCCTGGGTTCAGCGGCTCTGAGCATTGAAAAGGCTGAAACGCCTCCCATCTCCTTATTAAGTTATTCAAAATCAAAGCAATATTAAACCATAAGGAATTCCAACAAAGTTACGATTTTCCCCCTGCTAACCACTTCATTGCTTTAAAAAATTCAAATGCCACATTATTTCTTTAAAAAATTCTCCCTCCTTTGCTTATTCCCAAGTGCTTGTTATCAGAGGCCTCTTGCAGCCTAGAGTGCTGGCCATACCCAGTGCTTCATCATCATGCTCATTGAATTGCATTCAAAGTATTGATTTATCTGCCTCGCGTGTTGAACCGTGAGCTTCCTGAAGGCAGGGCCAGTGCTTCATTTCCCTTTTATTCCTGCCACCCAACCCAGAACTAGGCATGGCACTGGCGTCTGGTAGATGGTTGTCAAATCAGTGGGTGACTTTAAATATTGTTGGACCATATTTTTAGGGACCAGTAAAGCTAAGTAAAGAGTGTTAGGGGTCAAGGAAACCATAGATAACAATGACACCTGGTCCCCTGTTGTCCCCTGCCCCTAAACTAAATGTCATGGATAGGTAAGATAGCTCCTTATATTCCAGAAGCATTACAACCATGAGCCCTTGGCATACCACTCCCCCACCCCTTAAAAAGGGAAGGTATTTAACTAGTTGCTCAGGCACGAATGTATGAATTTGAAATTCCATTTGCAATTGAACTCTGGGTTTATGGTTTTAAAAAAAATTAGCTGACTACAGCAGACAATGTTGACCCTTTCGTAGGCTGGCGAGTGTGTGATTTTGTTGCTAATGCGGCTAGAAGCACGTGGCAAGGGGACTGAAGAATAGGACTGTGGGGTCTTGAACGCTGTAAGGTGTGGGTATGCCAGGAAGAGTCCAGCAGGTGGCTTTGGCAGCACCGCCTCGACGCGCGTCTGGCCTGCGTCTGCTTCATCATCCTTGTCAATCCAGCAAATAAAGGGAATCTGATTGCTCAGCGGAGCCCAATGCTCCTTGTTGGGGCAATGGCTGAGCTTCAGACCTCTCAAAGGCTCAAGTTCCTCACCTGCAAAAGGGACAGGTCATTCCTGTGTTATGAGAAGGGTGAGAAGCAGAGATGCAACAGGCCTGGCACATACCTGCCTCATCGAAGGTGCTCTTTAAGTGGAAGCTGGGGCTGACACAGGAACGCTGAGGACAAAGGACTCAGCCAGGAAGCCTGTGTGCCCTCATCATGTCCTCCCCCACCCACCGTGCTCAGGAAGCATCTGGGTACCCAGGGCAGCACCGCTAATAGCTGATGTTCGCTGAGTCCTCACCATGTGCTCCCACTCATCCCAGGCACTTGATGTATTAACTCAAATCTCACAGTGATCCAGTGAGGCTGGCGCTATTACTATCCCCATTTTATACATGAAGAAGTGGGTTCAGAGAGGACACGGAACTTATTTATACAACAAGTCAATGGCCACCCAGGGTTTGAACCCAGTCTGCCTGACTCCAAACCTTTTACTCATAACCATCTGCTCTCTGACTTCCAGGGGCACCCAGCTGGCTGATACCCCTGGAATCCTGCCTGGGCCTCCAGCCCCTGCCCTGCTTTACCCTCTGCCCACCTCCCTCAGTTCTGTTGTGCTGCTTTTGGCACTAGGGTCCGACTCCCAACCTTCCAGCCCCTCAGGCAGCTATGGCCCATCCATCCCCACTATTGCTCTTGGGATGTGACTGCAAACTTCTCCTTGGTTTGCTTCTAGGCCCAAACACCCTTCCAGACTGAACTCTGCTGTGGGCTCTCACAACTCCCCAGGTTTCCCCTGTTGTAAAATCATCAGGACGTATTGGAGTGCCTTGCTTAGTGAGATGAGGTCCATCTGTATCCCCTAGAGGTCAGTGAACTCGGGCAGGGCATGCAGCCCAGATCATATCACGCAGAAGACTCTCGGTAAACACCACCTGTTGACAGGACCAGCAGCAGGCTCTCTGGAACTCAAGGCTCCCTTTCCCTGTTGGACATTCCCAAGGCAAGAGGTTTGAAGGCATGGGGAGAGGTGAAGGAACATCCCCAAGTGGGAGGTAGTCCAGGCCATTCTGCATCCTACTTGACAGCTGGCCAGTGATATATAGACATTAGCTTTCAATTCACACAACCCAACCACTACAACGTCATATTTGAAGAGACCAAGTTTCCGAAATTAAGCAATTTGTCTAAGGTTGTAGAGCAGAAAGGTAAAGGAGTAGGATTGAATCTCAGGGCTACCGACTCCAGGGCCCATCCTGTTAATTCATGGAAAGCATTTGTCACACTGCCTGTTGTTAGCATCAGTATATGCTAGAGGCTGTCTCTGGTACTACTACTTCCGCTGCTACTACCGGCTACTTGCTTTCTGCACCAGCCTCTTCGCATCACAAGACAAACAGTTCTAACACAATGCCGCTCTAAGTTGCCACTGTATGCATCAGCACCAGGAGTCTTTTCTCTTTGCTCTCCACTGAAAGCACAGCCCTTAGATGCTGGCCATCTCATTCCAACCCTTGGCCCACCTTACAACGGTCTCTTTCAGGAGTGGTCAAGGGGGAGGAGCCTCTATCTCCCCCTAGAGGTTGGAGAATGCCACTGCCACTGCCCTCCTTGGGTTTCATTTGCTTAGCGGGATATGGCCTCCCAACCATCCTTGTCTCTGCCTGCAGAGATTTTCCACTGTAACAGGGGAACATGTGGGTGAACCTGCAGGTGGAGGGTTATTTTAGAGCCCTCTGCCTCCTGGAGACACCATCTCAGGCTTCACTGGCTCTGAATAGAACTTGGCTCTCCTTTGGATCCGCAGAAAGCAAAGGGTGGGCCATACATTGTGGGGGGTTTCTCAACCTGAAAATGATTTTATACTTCTTAGAGATTTTTCTTGGCTCTAGTATGTTAAGACAAATGAAGAAACTCATATTTTCTTTCTGGACTGTTTAGAGCTCAGCCCCCAGGATTATCTTTTCAATACACATTTTTTAAAGAGATTCTGTGTATTTTTTTTCCCTCTTCTACCCAAGTACTCACACAGGTCTTAGGCCTTTGGGGGAGGGTGAGACTCTTCGGCTTTCTCATGCATCTTCGTGTAACATGAAGAATGGTCATGCCCCTGTGTAAATCACCAGTGAGAATGCTGGCCAAGCTGGAGATGAGAGGGGAGGGAATGTAATGGGCTCTGATGGGGTGGGATTGGAGAAATAGGATGATTTGAGAGGGGCCGAGATTGACTAGGAAGGGTTGCGTGGGGGTAGGATCAAGAGTGCATTAAGATGTATTGGGGATGGGATGGGTAGGATGAATAGGGATGGATTGAGATGGGTGATGGAATAGGCTTGAGTGCAATATGGTTTGGGGTGGGGTGGGTGGTTAGACTGGGATGGGATGGGATGGGATAAGGTGGATGCAGTCAGGGCGAGGTGGAAATGGACCATTAGGATATGGGGGACAGAGGAGAATGTGTCGTGGTGGGATGGGGTGAGATGGGGGTGAGTCAGGATGTGACTCACTGGGGTGGGGAACTGGGATGGGATGCTGGGAGATGTGGTGGGTGGGGTTATACAGACAACTGAGTGGGCACTTTGAGGAAGCAGGAGATGAGGGAGGGCGCCAGCAACAGCCTGTTCCCCATTGCTGTAGCATCTTCATCTTCCTCTTCCTCCCCAGAATGCCTCGGTTTCTTTGTTGCATAAACCGGGAAATTCCCAGCAGATAGAAAGTCCCCACCAGCCCTCGCTTCCACACTGACATGGATCCCGAAGTGCTGGAGGCACCACCCCCCGCTCTCAGGGGTCCTTCCTCAGGGAGAAGCTGGGAGTCCTGCTGGCCCCCACCACAAACCCTACCAGAGAAAGGGTGGATCCCCAGTGAGGCCCATGTCAAACCCAACAGCAGAGAAGGGTGCTGTGCCCACCCTAAATCTAGTGGGGTGCTGCACCCACAGAGAGCAAAGTCCTGGGTAGTTTAGGGGCTCCCTCTGGCCCTCCTCTTTTGGGGCATCTTGCCACTGGAAATTGCCTTTCCTGTTCTACCAATTTGTTTCTGTATTTTTGGAAAATTTTAAACTGAATTGATCTCTAAGAGGATGTCAGTCCTATCCTTGAAAATGATCATTACAAGGAACTTTTATGATGCTAAAAATAATGTATGTATAGTCAAATTACCGAGAGCGCCAGGATGACTCTTAGAAATTTCTTTGAGCATCTCCCATGTGGTCTAGAGCAGAAAATAAGGGCTCGTGTTGCAGCACAAATAGCCTTCCTCCCTGCCAGTGTCACACTTACCCTCAAGTAAGTGCAATTATAATCCAGGTACCTCCAAAAACTTGTGTGTCCATCTTCTAGGTTTTCAAATGGGAAATAGAACAAGTTTCCTTATTAAGTAGCTACATGTGTTTATTGAATGAAAGCGAGTAGGTGCGACAGTTGTAACTTGAGGGGAGAAAGCAGGGACTTTGAAATTTAGACCATTTGAGGCTCCAGCGTGTTATCAGAGGATGCTCGGGCCTTTGGTGTGGATGCTTGATGGCCCTTTCTGAGATGAGTGAGCAGGGGAGAGTGGACTCAGGCCCCAGGAGGCCTGTCTGCGTGCCAGCTGGCTACCTGACTCTGCTCCACCCCAGCCCAAGTCTCACTTGCCACCTACTGACCCTCGTTGCTTCCTCCATCGCCGTTTCAGGGCTGGGGGTCAAGGATGCTGAAAGGCTCACAGATTGGGCCAGGCTTGCTGATGATGTGTGGGCTCCTGCGTATCACTTGGCGATAAGAAGGAGGTGAAAGTTTAATGATTTATTTTCAATCCATGTTAAAATGTTTCTTACATGAAAACGGGTACCTCAAGGATGGCATTCCCTCCTCCCAGGGACTTGTGTGGCCCTGGCCCTTGTCATTTGTGCAGCCCCAGAAGGACACACAGCAGATTCACAGCAGGGAGAAAGACATTTTGACACATTTGGTATGTGTCTTGATATTTAACCTGAGACTCAGGAAACTAGTCTTCCAGACTTGGTGGTGCCTCTACAACTTATGTGACCACAAGAGAATTATTTCATCTTCCTGGGCCTCCGTTTCCTTACTTGTAAAATGGGGATAATGACATCACCATGTCTATGTAATACTGGACTTGGAAGCTCTTTCATCAACAAAACAAAAATGATCCAGAGGTATCAGAATTGGTTACTAATCTAAGCCTCATGCAATGGGAGATCCTGCCCAGCGGCCAGTCCAGCTTCACATTTAGGGATGTGAAACCCACCACTTCTCTAGTGAGCCTGCTGGCCTTCAGGGTGCAAGGGTGGTGGGTGAAGGAGGTAAACTCACTGGGCTTCCTGGCCCTGGCCCACTGTTATGCTCCGATGTGCGGCTGCTCCTGAGAACTTGAAAGGGAGGACTCCAGCTATTCCCATCCATGGCCTGTCAGTCAGTCACCTGCCACAGACCCTCCTTCCCTGGGTACCTGGGCAGCATCACCGTGAGTTCCGTCTGGGAGGGCGGACTGTTCAGGCTTCCCGTTCACGAACATCCATCTGGGGGACAAGATCCATACTGAGGCCTTTAAACTCTTGCAAGAGGAAAATTCCCTGTGTTCGAGGAACACTAAGCCTCACAGCTCATGACATTTTGTTCCAGGAAGCATGGGCAGAGGAAAAGGTTACAAGGATAGTTTTCCTGAGTCATGTGGATGACACAGTTGGGTATTTTTGTTTTCTTCTTCTCTCCCTCCTCCCTCTCCTCCCCTTCCTCCTCCTCCTTCTCCTGAGCCCAGGTACATAACATTGAGTTAATCCTGCCTTCAGACCACAACACTTTATGATCATCTGTCAATACCAGACTCCTCTCTTATTTTATTCAAACATTTTCCTCCCTTTGTGCCCCATCCTAAGGCATTGTTTTCCTCTCCCATCAATACCCACTCTGATATGTTTGCTATGTCTTAAAATATGCATGGATTCTTATAAAATATGTAGGGTTGTTTTGTGTGCATATGCATTTTAAATTTACGTAAATATAGTGAACAATACATTTCATCCAGTTCCTTACTGTGTTTACTCCACACTCTGAAGATCCAGCCCTGCTCCCTGTGCGTGCCTAGTCCACGGTTTCTAACTGCCGTGGGCATCAAGTGTCCAGCATCCATCACATTCTGCGTGTCCGTTCCCCTGGGCAGAGACCTGTGGCTTGTCTCCGTGTGCCATGGAGAACACCCTGGCACACGCTCTCTTGGGGCCCTGTGTGAGAGTCACTCTGGGCTGTGCAGACAGAGGGTTGGGGTCCTCGAGTTAACGTTCTGGGCTCTGCCTTAACATTTTCTAAAGCGGCCATGCCGGGACACGTTCCCAGCAAGGGTGTGCACGCAAGTTTCCATCTGGCCAGGTCATCACCAGCATCTAGTACTATCAGCCTTTCTGACTTTCCCCCGTCTGATGAGTTTAAAGTGCCATCTCATTGTTTTAATTGACATTTCTCTGATTGCTGGTAAGTTTGAATAGCTCTTATACGCTAGTTAGTTGTTGGAGCTTCTCTTTTTTTTGTAAATTGCCTGTTGCTAGTCTTTGTTTGTAAACTGGACTTCCTGTCTTAATGTAGAAAAAATTTTGGTTGATTTGCAGGAGTTTTTTTTTAATCTTCCAAATCTTGACCTTTGCAACCTTTAGAGGTTACAAATAATCTCTCTCATTCCTTTTTAAAGTATATTTTATTGATTATGCTATTACAATTGTTCCAGTTTTCCCCCCTTTCCCCACCTCTGCCTGGTACCCCCCTTCCCTCTAGCCATTCATCTGTCTATTTTGTTACAGTGTCTTTCTTTGGTCAGAAATGCTTCCTTTCAAACATAGTCAGGTCCGTCAGTGTTTTGTGGAAAACCGAAGTTGGGACATACGGGGGCACTGGTGAGCTGGGGCAGGGCAGGTTCTCAGGCCCACCTGAGTCCACCCTCCTTCCTGCAGGGCTGGCTCTCTGTGGAGGGCTTGGAGTCGTCCCAGAACCTTCTCGTCCATTCTGGACTCCCAGATCCTACAGGAGGTCTCTCTTTTGGTTGAAGGCGCTGTGTTTCCTGAAGGTGCCAGTTTAAGTACAAATCAATGCTTTGATGGGTGCCACACTTAGGGAACGTGAGGGATTACTCCGCCGCATGGCGGGCGGTCTCAGAGGGCCTGTGCTGCGCGATGCACTGGGACGCAGATGAGGGTGTGTAGGACAGGCAACTAGTTTACGGCGGTGTCATCACGATGTCTAAAAGGCGGAAGCAAGCCAAGTGTCCCTCACTGGAAGATGGATAAACAAAACATGGCGTCTACACACAGTGAAATATCATTCAACCTTGAAAAGGAAGGCTGTGCTGCACGCTGCAACATGGGTGAACCTGGACACATTACAGTAAGTGAAATAAGCCAGCCACAAAAGGCCAAAAGCTGTATGATTCATCTTAAGTGAGGACCTGAGATTAGTCAAATCCACAGAGACAGAGAGTAGAAGGGTGGTCGCTAGGGGCTGGGGGAAGGGAAAGTGGGGAGTGATACCTAAGAGGGACAGAGTTTTAGCTCTGCAAGGTGAAAGGAGTTCTGCAGAGGGATGGTGGAGTTGGTAACACAGCAATGTGAACGTTCTTAGTGCCACGGAACAGGACTCTTTAAAAATGGTTAGCCTGATAACTTTTGTGTTGTCAATCTTTTGCCGCAATTAAAAATAAAGAGGGGTGACTACCCAGACTGAAGGGGTCAGGGAGGCTGATAGAGCAGTAAAGTTCAGGCTGGGACTTGCAGGATCGGTAGCAGAGCGCAGATAAAGAGAAGCAGTGGGGAAAGGATGCCACGAGCGGAAACCTGTCTGCCAGGGCTCTCAGTTGAGTGGAAGCGAGTCATGTTCAAGGTCTAGGAGTTCAATGTGAAGTGAAGGTCCACTAAGTGAATAAGGGCTACGAGGAGTCTGGAAGGTTGTGAGCAGGAGCGTGGCCTGATTGGCTTGGTTGCGCTGCGCAGGTCTCTGAAGGAAGGAGGTGATGAGGGTGGAGAGCACTGCTGGGGAAGGCAGGTGTTGGTGTCGGGGCTTGGAGCCCCGCGGGGAAAGAGCAGCAAGGAGGGGATGAGGGGATCCTCTTCCCTCTGTCTGTGTTTCCTCCACCCTGTTCCCGCCTACCCAGAGAGGGTAGGCATCTGATATACTGCTGAAAGCCCATGAAACTCTCACCCATAAATTGTGGGTCATAAATCACAGTCTGTGAACCCTGCCTCAGTGAGAACATCCTGAAACTTTGATCAAGAATGAAAACAGGAAATCTACCTTTGTGGGGATGACTCAGCAGGCCATTTCAACACACCGTCCAGTGAGGAGACCTCTGTGCCCTGTCTTGTCCAAGCCATGCGTGCCCCTCAATGTTTTGGTCATTCCTCCTTTCTTGTCCTCGCTCTTCCCCTCTTCCAACCTCCTTCACTTTCTGCTTTTCCCCAGTCCTGTTACTTTCCTGAACACCAGGATTCTTTTCCCTCTTTATTCCCAACCTCATCATCAATTTGAGCATCCTCATGACCTTTGACTTTGTTGCCTCCATCCTACCACCTGGCCCAGGACCCTCCCTCACCCCGGCCTTTCCTTTAGCCAGGCTCAGCCCAGCAGCAGCATCAACAAGGAGGATTTTTCAGGCCCTCAGCTGCTCCCATCTGCTTAGGAGCAGTGAGCTGGGCCATTTGAACATCCACTGAGTACCTGGTGCAGTGGCCCTGGGCTGAGGGCCATGGATACACTACCATTTAAAACCACGTGCCTTCCCCAAGGACAGTTCATTATAAGCCCCCAAAGGCCCAGGGAAGCGAAGAGAGGAGGGGTTGGGGACAGCAGGGCCGACTTCACCCAAAGGTGAAGCAGCCTCTCTGGAAGTGAGCAGCTGTCCCTCAGAAGCAAATAACGTGGGGCAGGAGGCCCCAGACAGAGGGGGCCACCTGGATCCTGGATCCGGGCCTGAGGCAGCAAGCTGCGTTTGCAGGAAGGCAAGTTTGCATCCCCTGCCTCAGCACCATCCCTGTTGTCATGGCATCTGGAAGCAGCCCTTTCAGGGAACACTCAAAACTCGAGCTGAGAGCTGCATGTACCTCTCCTTAAACCTTAGACCTGCTCAGAAGTCAGTCACTGTGCAGTTGAGGAAGGTGATATTGAAGGAGATTAGGTTACTCGCCCAAGACCACATAGCTCAGGAGGGGGATCTAAACCTGTTCTGATTTCTGGAGCTTAACCATGGCACCCGAGTTTCCTTCCCAGTTACACATGTGGATTCCAGGCCCTCCCCGATCTTCGGAATCCAGGAGCAGAGTGTGCAGTCTGCCTCTTTAAGAAGTACCTGTGATGATGATGATGATGATGATGATGATGATGCACATGAAGTGTGTTTGAAGTTCTTGGGTGTCCTGCTCCCCGGGTCCGAAGGTGGAGCTCACAGGAGACAGGCTTTCAACCATCCATCTTCCTCTGCAAACCTTCCGATGACCCTGGTCTTGACTGTCACTACCTGAGCTGCCCTCTGCAGCCCTGTTCCCCTGGCTTCCGCCTCTCCAGCCCCCTCTATTGTCACGCCAGCCCTGGGAGAGCCAGGACACGCCCCAGAGGCTGCAGCACCTTAGAGGTAACCACTGATTTGTGCTGGTGAGATTAGGGAACCCCCAGAGGGGGTTGGGAGACCACAGGAGCCGCACAGGCCTGCATTCACATTCCTAAACTGCTTAGCACACTTAACAAAAGGAGTGTTGGTAAGGCGTGGCCCAACAGCTTGCCGCTCCTCAATCATCAAGCCCCTGATTTGTTAGGTGAGGGCACTCAGGGGAGTCTTATCCTCGACTTCCTCCATGTACTAATTCCCACTATTCTAGATTTAATACTCACTGAAGAAAAGACGCAAAGCACTGAAATGCAATTTTCCTAGGGCCTGAGATGGAAGGCAGCAGGCATTTTAGGAGAGGCATCATGGGCAGGCTAAGGCAGGGTTAGTCAGGCAGGCTGGGGAGGAACCTGAGAATGGAGCCCGGGAATCCAGTTCCTCCCTCCCTTCGTTCTGGGCTGGGACAGGACCCAGCCCCCAGCAGAGGGGCACTTAGAGTCTGCAGTCCCAGTGAGGAGCCAGGGTCTCAGTAGGGAAACAGAGGCAAAGGGTCAGTTATGCAAATAGGGATGCTAGGAAGTACAGAGACACTGGGAGGCTAAGGGTGCATCCATTCATTCAGTTATGCAGCCAGATAGTTCTTGGGTTTCAGGAGATGAGGTAGGGACTATTAAATGAGTGCCCTGGAGAAAGAGGTTTCACAATCACATGAGTCTGGGAACCACTAGGCCTTGGTTTCCAATGTGGTTCAAGGTCTTGCAGGAAGCCAGTTAGAAATGCAGCTTCTTAGGCTCCACAGCCCACCTGTCGAATCAGAGTCTGCATTTTAACAAGACAACAGGGGATTCCTCTGCCCAAGAGAGTCCGAGAAGCTCTATGGGACAACACATTCTGAGCACAGACTTTAGAGTAAGGCCAGCCCGGGGCCAATCCTGGCTCTAGTTGATTCTGGGCCTCAGTTGCCACGTTAGTGAAATTAGGCAAAAAGCCTGACCTCACAGTCATGCCTGTAAAGGTCCATGTGTGCAGAGCACCTGGCTCTGACCATGCATCCTTTTTGCCCCTTTGTCCCCATGAGCCCGTGGTCCATGGACAAGGGGCTTTGTTTCTTGTGTTCGCCCCTGTGTCCCCAGCACATAGGACAGTGAATGCATGGGGCTTGGTAGGTGCTCAGTCAGTACTTGTTGAATGAATGAATGCGCATTAAGTTGGTGTCAGGTCAAACTGAACACCCTGGAAGCTGCCCTCTGGAATCGTAAAGCCTTGGTGAGGTTTTCCTTTCTATTTCTTCTTGCTGTGCCAGGTTATGGCAGATTTTCCAAGGTGAAGGGATTGCTGAGAGGCTGGGGCAAAGGGCACAGTGGAAATTTTTGTTGCGGAGCAATGAGATAGCTTGAGGAATATTTTGAGGAGTCTTAGCCAATGAGCTGATCAGTCTGGAGAGATTGAAGTCAGGTTGGGTGGGGAAGGGTAGACTGGTGTGTATCCGGACCCAGCCAATGTCCCCAGACCCCAGATTTTGAACATAGAAGTATCAGACCCACCGCTACTCCTTTTTCCTCTTGATGCTTTGTCGGCCTCTCCCACTCAGCTCAGTCCCTGGAGCCTCCTGCCCCGGGGTCTGTGCCCTCGGAACCATGGGCTCCTTCCACCTCGGGGCCATTCTCAGCTGTGGGCAGCCTCACGCACTCACTCAGGCCTCAACAGCCTTGCTTCTTACATCACAGCAAAATTGACGCTAAAGGAAACAGCCTCGTGAACCTTGCTGCAGAATGTCGGTGGAGAAGTGCTGAGGGTGCTGTGCCCTGGGCCACCCAGGAAGGTCGCTGCTGTCCCTGGTGTCCCTGCTCTCATTTCTCTAGTCCCTCCCTCCCCGCTGCTTCCTTCCCGTTAGCCTGGAACCACGCTTTGCCTCCATCTCTACAACACACTGAACAATACCCCTTCCTTGACTCTGCCCCCCACACCCCTCCCGCCCCGCTTTTGGCTGTCACCTTGTCTGTCTCCTTCCCTTCCCAGCCCTGCCTCCTGAGAGGGTGTCTGCCAATTCATTTCTCAGCGCCTGTCATCTGGCTTCCACCTTCCTGCTCCAGGGGAAGTGCTTCAGCCCAGGGCGCCACGTGACTTCCCATTGCCCAAATCCAAGCGTCTCTCTTGGCTTCTAGACCTTTCCCAGTCTGGCCACAGCCTGCCTCTTGACCTTCCATTTGTCCTTCTCCCTCTTCAGCATCTCACTCCACTCCTCACTCCCTCCCAATTACATTGACTTTCCCATTGCTCTCTTTTTTTCTTCTACATTTCATTCCTTCCTGTGACTCTGACACCTTCTCTAAAGGCTGATAATCCCCACATTCCATATTCAGGTGTCCAGTGACGACCTTGCCCCTGAACTCCAGATCCACACACCGCCCGGTGGTCCTTGGTCCCACGTTCAGCATGCCACAAACCGAGTCCTTCCTTCCTGTTGTCACCTGCATCACCACCTACCCCCAGCAGTCTTACCATCCAGACATTTCATGTCCCACCTCCACGAATGGCTTCACCAGCCATGCATCTTCCTAAACTGGGGACCTGGAGTCATCCTTGAATTCCGTGCCCACCCACTCCCTGTCACCAATCACATTTTGTGCTTTCTACCTCCCAAAGAGCTCTCGAGCCTCCCCACATCCTCACTCTTGCTGCTGTGGCTTGTCCCGGCCTGTCTTGGAGTCCGACTTGAGGGGGACCCAGCACTCTGGCTGTGGTGGCGGCAACATGTAGCTTCCACATCCATTCTTGCCTTCCTCTCAGTGGTGGTGCCCACTTTGGTCAGAGGGACATGGACGTAGCTCTGCTGTCTGGGATGGAAGGGGAGGGCCAGTGAGGTCAATGAGGAGTTGGTACCCTTGAAGTGGCAAAGACCAAAGCTCCTGGAAAAGAGCTTTCGAGAGAGTTTAAGCTGATAGGCCACTAACACCAGCCACTGACTGACTGACACCTTGTCTCTTCTGGAGTTCCCATGGATGGGGCGGAAGGACAAGGCACTCTAGTGGGAAGAACAGGAAGGTACTGGTTCACTTATGAACAGCTGGGCACGTGCCTGCCACCCCTCAACGCACAGGCCTCTGGGCACATGCGCTGGAGAACAGGGCGCAGGCCTGAGCGCAGTGGTGGTTTCCACCTGCCACTGTGAGTGTAAATCTTGGGGACTGAGTTCTCAGAGTGGCTGCAGAATTAGGGCTGGGACAGGGTTCTCAGAGCATAGTAGTGTCCCCTTTCCTAGCCAGCTCTGGGCAGAATGACTGGCTTGCTCTTAACTCCTGTTTTTAGGTAGAACAGGGGGCATCTGGTGGACATGCTTTGCCTTTCAGTTCAGGGCCCCTGCCCCTGGTAAAACATGGCCCAACAGGGGGGTAGGGAGGAGAGGGCAGGTGGCAAGAAAGCCTTCCCCGCCCCTAGCATGGGTGGAAGGGTGCTCCCCCTCCTCTCTGTGCTGAGACTGCCATGCCTGGTGGGGGGGCAGGAGGGGGACAATCGAGGTTCCTAAATGTCTCTCCCACCCTTAACTCAGCCCAACTTTGTATGACTGGGGACGCTTTCCTGTTCACCGAGTTCCTCCCAAGAAATGTAGGCAGTGTTTCCACCAGATTGCATGGATTCAGAAGGGCATTGTCCCTTTGCCCCATCTTTATTTCCAGAAGTCATATGTAACTGCCAGTTGTTTTCAGGCCCATTGGCCCTGAGTAGCTCTCTCCCCAAATCCCATCCACCCTACAGCAACCACAGGGAGACTCTGCCAGGGGGCAGGAAGAGGTTTGTGGGAGTTCCCAGCTTCCTTCAGAACAGCCTGCAGATCCAGGAGGACAAAGCCACATCCAACAGGCAGAAGCAGACCTGCAGCTCCTCTTTCCACCTTTCCCCTTTCCCGTTCCAGGGCTCCAGCCCCCCCTTCCCACCCTCTTGTGGCCTCGACCCTCCTTTCTCCACCATGCATTGTCTGAGTTGAGTCCGAGAGACATGCCCTGTCTTAACGTGGGTGGTTTGGCCCTGGGAAAAGACATCTTCTTGGGAACTCATTCTCAGTCCTCTTATCTAAGGTCTCAACTACCCGTATTCATCCCCCTCAATGCACCTCATTGCGGTTTCCCCTTTCAGAGTGGCAGACAGCCCTGCCAGGGGGCTAAAGTTTTTCATGCAGTAAACAGAGGGGCTGGGGCACCCAACGTCCCTTAATTATCAAGCCTGTGGGGTCCCTGGAGGGTGGCGGCTGGGTCCCTCCAATCAGAATGGACAAAGGGCACTGTGACCTCACTGACTGGGAAAGGTTCCAGCCTGAAGCAGACACTTGGCATTTATTTGGCCACTGCCTTTTGGTTGGGGATAAATGCAGTTTCTGTTAGGCCCTTTGGAATATTGAAAATGGCCCACTAACTCTCCTTAGTGCCTTTGAAGACCTGTAGGGGCCTGGGGATTCCAGGCAGGGAACACTGATCATGTCCCACCCACCAGACCTTTCTTCCCCCTGCAGGTTGGAAACCAGCTCAGTGAAAAACACAAGGGGTATCACATGGAGAGATCAGAGTGTCAGCTTCATTTCCATTAATGCTGATTGGAGAGTGTGGCCTTGGATATGTGATCAGATTGGCTTGTTAATACATCATTTTTCAGTGCGAGAGAACCGTCCATTCCTGGGTACAGCCTCAGGCCTTCCCAACAGGATTCAAGCTGGCTGGATAAATTTAGGGAGGTGAGAAGTAGGTGGGACAGCTGAGCATGCCAAGTTTTCTCCCCAAACTCACTATTTAGACAAGTCACCCCCACCCCAGCAGGGGAAGAGAGAGAGGGGTCGGAGTGAGATGAGGAAAACACGTGTGGCTGAGGCACTTTGCCCTTGGGGGCATGGGGTGGGAACTCTCCCTTCTGTGGAGACAGGAGTGGGGTGTGTGTGCATTCCCTGATCCAGCCACAGTGGGTCTGGGTCTGAGCAGGTCAGTGTCACCTGGGGCTAAGAGGGACCTAGGCAGTCAGGACCTGGTGCCACCACCCAGGAGGAATGATCGGAGCAGCCCCTCCTTGGGCACAGCTGTGGATGCCAGCCAACCCTGGAGGACCTGAAAGCCCTAATCCAGGCAGAGAGGAGGAGATATTGACAAAGATGCTGATCGTCTGGCTTGCTTGTTTCTGTGACATATTTGTATAGGAAATAACTTGTTCATTTTTCTTTTCCCTTTATCGTCTCCTGGAAGGGTAAATGCAGAAAGTGCTTCATGCAGGTGAATTGTTAGGAAATGGGACCACTCTCTGAAATGCATCTGTTCTGGAGTCAGGCCTGATTCTTCCTTGGTTAACTCCTTGATAGAAATCGATGCCAGATTAAGGCCAGGTACCATACATTTGCTTTGCAGATGAAGAACCAGAATTGAGTGGAATAATAGATCCAAGGCAAGAGGAGCAGATGGGGGAGATGACAGAGAAAGTTACTAGCTTTCTAGGAAGAAACAGTAGCGATGCCAAGACTCTTCCCTTTTTCCCAGCCTCCCCCCCTCTCTCTTTCCTTTCATGCAATCAGCCATCCATGCATCCATTTAACAAGTATTGAGCTCCCACTTTGTGCTGGACACTGGGTGGGGCTCTGGGGTGTGGAGCTGATGACATGCATGGACCAACCCTCTGCCACCTTCCCTACCCCTTGGGGGGACAGATAATTAAACAGGTCATTTAAGTGCAGTGTGAGAAGTATCACAATAGAGTTTAGCAGGGGGCTGGGGTGGGGATTATGGGCAGGGCGTGAATCCAGGCAGGGGCTCTCAGGGATGACTTCCTGGATGTATCTTGAAGGTACTGGCAAGGATCCAGCAGACATTAGTCCAGGGAAGACGAAGAGTAAACCGAAGTTTCTTTTTAGTGGCTTTTGTCAGTAATGGCCTGGAGGCTGCCTCTCTGGGGCGAACCTGCATCTGGTTGGGGTGTCTGTCTGGTTCTGACTCTGACTCTGTTGAGCCCAGACACTGTGCTAGATGCATAATGCATGTCATCGTATTCAATGGTCACAAGATCCTGCTGAGGTTGGTGGTGTAGTTATTGCCATTTTATGAACACTGAAACTGAGGTTTGGCGGAATGAAATGACTTGGCCAAGGATTGTAAAGCAGGTAAGGAATGGAGCTAGGACAGTCACTACTGCATAGCCCCGCCCATGCCGGGTGTCTCGATAGTGTGTTTCCAACTGTTTGTACCACAGCACACAGCCCAGGATCTCCAGCCACTGCCTGGCGCTGGCACTGACCACCGGCCTTTCTGTAACAATAGCATTTATCCTCATGGACGGAGTTCCTGCGAGGAGCTACTGTTTCAAGTATTTCTGGAAGACCAACTAGTACAAGTCTTTCAACAGATCTGTAAGGTAGATGGCATTATCCCCATTTTGCAGGTGGGCAAACTGGGGCTCAGTGAAGTTCACTAATGGCAAGGTGACACATGGTTGGTAAATGTTGGAGCTAAATTAGACCCTATGGCTGCGTGACCCCAAAGCTCATGCTGCTGGGCAGGACGTTGTTTACTTTTTCTTCTACAATTTTACACAAGAAAATGGAGAGAAGCGGCCATTCTCATCTTGCATCGTCACTCCCTGCACATGTTCCTGCCACTTCCCAGGCCTCAGTTTCTCATCTGTGTGAAGGAGAGACATCCTGCCTGCTTTGAATAGAGACAGTGGCCCGCTCACCGGGGCCTTGCAGAAGCCGATTTCCCTGGGCGTGTAAGGCACTTGCCACTGAACTTCAGGGCTCTGATCCCCTGAGGGCTGGGTGTCTGTCTGAGAGGAGACCAAGGGGCAGGGAGGAGCTGCCTGTGGGCCTCGGCTCCAGGGACAAATTCATTGTCCGATACGATTACCTAGACCTGCGGTTTCTTGGATGTACATACCAGATGTGCAAGGATAAGAACGTCTTTGGAGACTGAGGGGACAGCTGGGACAGGATGACCCCTGTCTCTTCCTCGAAGGCCACAGTAGCAAAAGGAAGGCTCAGGGACACTTCATGACTCACACTCGGCAAACGTTCATGGGCCTGACTGTGCAGTGTGGCCTGGAGCAAGCAGCTCACACTCCCGTGGAGGAGGCATGTGTGGCAGGAAACATGCAGACGATTGGGACCCACAGACCTGGCAGTCATTTCCCATGCTGCCCATCTCCTTTCCTCTCCCCCCACATGAACTCATGAGCAAACCCAGGATGCAACCCTCCTACCGCCTCCAGCACACCTGGATGCTGGAGTCCGAGCCAGCATCTCCTTTGCCTGAACTGCTGCAGATGCCCCCTGCGGCACCTTTCCACCCTGTCCTGCCTCTCCTAGCCAGCCCAGCCACTGGGGAGCTTTCAACAGTGTCGGTCAGACCGTCCCTGCCCCTGCTCAGAATCCTCCAGAGGCAGCCATTGCGTTCAGAAATAAGTCAAAGTCCTGTCCCTGTTCCTGCCCCTGGGTTTCCTTCCTGAACTTATCTCCCCCAAGACTTGCCCCACCCACTCTGCTCCGGCCAGTGGCTCCCCCATAGTTTCTCAGACACCCTGCTCAACTCTGCTTTCAAATAGGTCTTGGTCTTAATGTCCCACATCCTCCGGAGATCCACAAGGCTCAGTCCACCGCTTCCTCTTGCTCAGATGTCTCCTCCTCGGAGAGTCCTCCCCAGCTCCCTTATCCACAGTTACACCCTCCTCCGCTTACTCTGCATTAGGTTTCTTCATAGTTCTTTTAACCACCTGGCCTATTATGGGTGCATTTTCCCCTATTTACTGTCTCCTCAAGTAATTTCTATGAGATGAAGGATTATGTTTGCTTTGTTCTCTGTGGTCTGAACAGCACCAACTTCTAGAATAGTGTGTTACACATAGTAGGAGCTCAATGACTAGTTATTGGGTATTGAATGAATGAATGAAGAGATGGAACCATAACTTTTGGAAGCCCAGCAGATGGAGCAAATGCTAGTATATGGGTGGGTGGGGTCATTGTTGTCGGGTGAGGTGACAGGTGAGGGCAGATGGATGTGGATCGGGCAATTTTCAGGGAAAGAGAAGAGGGGACGTGACCCAAGACCTCTAAGGGCCTGTGTTGCCAGGAGGAGAGAGGTTCTGCGGAGCTGGGGTGGAGGAATCCAGCTTGGGGAGGGCCAGGTGGCTGGCCCCTGTGGAGTGATTTCCAGCCTGGACTCAGGTGCCAGCCCAGCTGGGTTCACAGCCCAGCCCTGAGGGGAAAGCTGGTAAGCCACAGTTTGAGGTGGCTATTAAGTCACTGCTCAGGAGCTCAGAGCACCATGTCGGGCATTCTCAGAAGTACATCGTGGAGCTTCAGAGAGACCTAGGCTTAAATCCTGGTCCTCCCAGGTCCTAGCCTGCATAAGAGGCTTAATAATCTCTTTTGGCCTCCGTTCCTATCTCTAAAATGAGAACAGTAATCCCTAATTCACAAAATCTTTACAAGGATGCAGTGAGATGATGTACATGAAGCACTTACTTAGGCCTGGCCTGGTTCTGGGTCATGGTTGCCAAGGCAACGAGGCCTGCTACATTCAGTGGGATTAGGAGCTTTGGGAGAAAACTTGCTTTTGAAGCTCTTGGTGGGGCCACAGGTATTCTCCAGACATTTATTGGCATTCATGTGCGAGGGGCCATGCCTTTGCTCTGAGACCTTCACTCCAGCCTGCTCCTGCCTTCCTGTCCTTACAGGGCCAAGCCCTTGCCCACCCTGGGGCCTTTGCATGAGCTGACACTTCTGTCCAGAGGGTTCTGCCCCCTTTCACATTCTTGACTGTGGCTCATCGGGCACATCTGGGCTCAAGGTTAACTGCTCCCTCCTGGACCCCAGTCTAGATCATTCTCCTAAAACTGTGTTTCTGCCCTTGGGGAGCTTATGTCAGGAGATAATGATACATTAATCAAAGTCACTAATTCATTGTTATCACTCTCCCTCACAGAATGTAAGCTCAGGAGGGCAGGGACTGTGTGGCTTTGTGTATCATCCTGTCACTGGACCACCGATGGTCGCTGGCAAAACAGGTCTCACTCAATATGAAGAATGACTCAGGGAAGATGGAAGTGACAGGCACAACTGTGGTGACCTTGCCTTCTCCCGTTCCTTCCCAAACACGACCAGGGAGACCGAGGGAGGCGCCTTGGCTGCAAACATCTCAGCATTAGGAGGGATGCCAGGTGTTTTTTTATTTGTAATGACAACAGTAAAATATAACACACTCAGTGCTCTGGTCGCTACGCTAAGTACTCTGTAGACATTACTTCATTGACTTGAGCCGTCATTATTACTGAGAAAAACAAGATGCCGAGAAGTGTGAATATATGACCCGATTTAAAAGGGATAGACAATGCCAAACCCCTACTATGTACGTAAGTGTACACGGGAGTGTGGAGGTGTATGTTTTTATATGGTTTTATGAGCAAGAGTAGAGGTGTGAAAAGATGCAAACAGCATGTGTGTGTGGGTTACTGAGGGGCGTGTGTTGGCTAGTGGGTCACGTGGACCCGTCTGGGTGGGGAGTGGGGGAGAGCAAGCCAAGTGAAAGCCAGAAAAGCAAAATTGCACTAAACACCCAATATTCGTAATAAGACCATACTTACGTATTCATGCAAGATTATATGTGAGTGTGTACAGTAAAAAGAAATACAAAAATTATTTCAGAAAAAGTGCTAACTGCTGAGAGGCGTGCAGTGCGACAGGCACTTTCATGACCCTCCTGGAGGAGTGTACGTTGTTCCAAACTTTCTGGAAAGCACTTTGGCGACATGTTATCCACAGCCTCACAGATATTCGTCTCTTTGGACTCAGTGCTCCACGAATTTACCCTGGAGCAGTAATCGGAGTTGCAGTCAACCATGTACGTGTTAAGATGCATAGCATTGCTTATCATTGAGGGGAACATGGAAATAAACTTAATAGTAAAGAGAGAGGTCAAACAAAGTGTCACGTCAGAAAAAAAACTGCAGTGTCTCAACAGCCCTGCCGACGCGAGCGGGCTCACCGTCTCCGAGTTACAGGTGGAGGGACCAGAGGCTCACGTGGGTCCCAGTCACAGGATGAGCTGGCTGAGGTCGCACGCCAAGCGAGTGGGTCAGGATGTGAGTCCTCTGTGTTTGCAAAAACGTGAGAATTCCTACCAATGGATGGGCTGGTGAACAGCGTGAATTTCAGTTGTTCAAGTGCTCCTGGAGGAAACAGTCATTCCCCGAGCCCTTGGAACCTCCCTGGGACCTGCCGGGCCATAGTGTGCGCAGGTGAGGCAGGAGCTAGAATAGGATTGAGGAAGTCCTGAGACACTGCCGCTGCCATCAGTCAGCGGCCTGACTTCTGAAAATCGCCTTGTGATGGACATTTGAGAGTAATTAGCATTGTGGTTTCCTCCCAGAGTGGGCAGTCAAGGAGGATTGTGGGGAATCAAATGTGTAGATGCCTAAGTAAAAACCCTATGAAGCCTGTAGCTGTTCAGTAGAAGAGCCGGTCTCTGATCAGAAGTGGCCCCTCTGGATCTTGGGATGATGGAGCGGAGGGGACCAAGGCTGAAGCTACTTATCTCTTTGGTTCCTGGAAGAAATGAGGATTTCATGCGTTGGGATGAATTTGACTTTGGAATTTGTAAGATACATGTTTACATTGGAATTAAATCTTTTAGTGTAACATTTGTTATGGCTTCATTTCTGCACATAATTCTTCATTGGTAAAACGCAATTCTTGACACTTTCTGTATGATTAGAGCCCCTGTCCCTTTTTCCTTTTTCTCTTACCTCCTGTCTAGCCCTGGGAGTAGGGAGAGGATTAGCTACTAGGAGCAAAGAAAGAATTAACTTGGAACTTTTGAGATGATCCCTGACATACTGTAATAATGTGCTTTCGGCCAAGTAGCTGTTCACCTTGGTTTGCTATGTTGAAACTGTAAATACAACAGATCACGGCATTTCTCTTCCACCAGATTGGGTTTTTCCTGACTCTTTGCCTGACCACTGCAGCTGCAGGGAGGTGGGGCCACCTCAGGATTTGGTCTCTAATGAAGTGGATCCCGATTGTCAGGTTTCCCCCTCATTTCCCTGGATATTGTGGTGGTCAGTATTGGCTCTGGTGGGTGTGCCTGGTTTTAGACTTTCTCCTGTCTCTCAGAGGATCGTGCCAGAAACTTTCTCCCACTTGCTTCTAGATTTGTGTGGTCTGTTCAGTTCTTTGTTCGTGACCCCCAACAGCCTAGACCCGTCTCCATCTACAGCAGAGGGACCCCTGGAGGATCATCAGAGTGACGTTACTTTCTTTTTAATGAAATAGTATACAGAAAGCTTTCAGCCCACACCTGACACAGTTTGCACTCACTGTATGTTGTAACTTGTAATTCATGTGATTTCTTCCCTGCCTTCCTTTCTTCCTTCCCTCCTTCCTACCTTCTAGTTAGAGGAGCCGTCGTGAAAATGGGACTTTTTCTTCCTTATCAGTCTGATTCCTCCTCTCTGGGTTAGCTTGGAGATGGTCCTCTTAGTGGCAGCTTGAGCGAGTTGGAAAGAGCCAGTGCTTTGTAGTCAGATCTGAGTTTGAATTTCTTGTATTGCCTTTCAGCAGCTGTGTGATTCTAGACAAATTACTTAACCTCTCTGAGCCTCTTTGCCTAAATCAGAGAATTGCAGTGTAGATGGAATTAGATGTTAAATAGAAAAGGCCTGAGATGGTTCCCACCTTGTAGTAGATGTTTGTTAAATGTTGGATTGCTTGCCTTCCCAACTGGAAGACGCACTCTCCAGTTGAAACCTTGCTGAGTGGCATTTGATCCGGAACAGTTTTAGACCCAGTTGGGCCAGGCTAGACCAGGATGCAAACTGAGCTAGGGGCATAAACATTGTGTCATGGCTGGCGCCTCAGCCGAGGCCAGAGTTCAACGTGGGGGTGGAGTAGGAGGGAAAGAAACATGTGCTCACTTGGGTCCAGGGTGGGCATTAGAGATTAAAGGCAGATTTTGAGCCTGATGTTTTCACTCTTGTTTGTACCTAGAAGTCACAGAGGATCAGAGACCAGCAGAGTAAGGGCGTGAAAGAAAGAGGAGGGATGTGAAGTTTGGAAAAAAACTTGCTGTTGAGAGTCCTCAAATATGTCCTGGGTGAAAGGAGCTTAGTTGGCTTTAGGGAAAGTAGCAGGGATTCAATCAAATTTTTTTTTCTTCTTATAATGTCATTTGACCTTAATTGTCCCAGTCTCTTCACTTCCAGAGGCATAACTAGGTCCAGCCTGTGAGGTGGGATGAAGAGATGCAACTGATGAATGGTTGAGTGGGGGTGGGTGAGTGATGGATGGATGATTGGATAAATGAATGACAGGTAGATTGTAGGTGATGGAAGGGTGGATGGGTGGCTAGGATGGCTATCTAGATGGGACGATTGGGTATTTGGGATGGATGTTCAGATGAAAGGGCTATCGTATAGAGAGTATGGATGAATGAATGAATAGCTAGTATAGAAAAATATGGGTTGATTGATAGGCTGGTAAGGTGGGAAGCATAGATGGGATAGATAGAGGATGGATGAATAAAGCCAAGAAGAATGGAAGGATGAATGAATAGACAGAAGGATTGGCTTGATGGATTTTGCCCATGAAATGGGATGGTTGAATGAAAGGTTTGAGGGAATAGACAACGAGTAGATTCATGGCATGGGTAGATTTATGAGCGTTTCAATAGATGAATGAAAAAAGAACCCAAGGATGGGTGGATGGAAGGATGGTTGAATAATAGATGGATCAGGGTTTTCAAATTTATTGTCTAAGCAAAACCATTTAGGGGCTGGCTGGCCACAAGTAGAGATAAAGGCTGAATGGGAGAGTAAAATACAATGGCTATCTAGAGGGACTGCCTGGGAATGGGAACCTGGGCCTCTTTCCATCCTTGTCTTATCCATTCCCGTGATGTCTTAGTGAAAATGCTTGATCTGCCAGGCCCAGAACGCCTTCACAGACCGTGTTCACGCTCCTCTGTGAAAACAGGCTGTGTCTATTCTAATGAACAAACATAGTTTTTATTGACTCTGACAGGCAAATATGAGATGTGTCTACACCGTTGTTTACACCCATGTGTAATTTGTAATGGAAACCACCTGTTTGTACTCTGCTGGCACCCAGATTCGAGCCAATGGCGAACCGTCCACCCACCTGCTATTGGGTGGGATGGGCTAGCAGGAAGGGACATCAGGTGGCTCAGAAGCCCTGGTCTTGTTTAATAGATACAGGATTTTTTTTCTTTGTTAACCAAGTAATGTATTGTGAAAGCCACCTATTCGGTGAAGCAGGTTTTAGTTGTTCTTTGTCACTTTGGGTGGCTGAACACAAAGCATCGAAGAGGTCTCCGAGGTTCTCAGCTGGGCCCTGGGTAGTGCCCAGAATGTACTTACCCATGTGAGCTCCTCTTCCTCTTCTCCCGGCCATGCTTCTCTTGCTTGATCTTTCTCTTTAAATTAGTTTTAACTACTTTTCAACAACTGTAAAATTAATATATACTCAGAGCACATGGTGGTACAAGACCTCCCCTCTGCAGATCTTTAGTCCCACTTATGAATAGCTTTCTCTGAATCACTCCAGAAAATTTCAAAACATAAGAAAGTATAAATACAATATAACAAATTCTTTGTATCTCACATGAATGAAATCATTCTAGATGCATCAAATATATTCTTCTGTAACATGCTGTTTCCTCTTAACACTCTCTCTTAAATTGAATACCTCTTTCCGGGTAGGCATGTACAGATTCATCTCATTCTTCTTAGTGGTTACATAGGATGCCATGAATTACCATAAGAAGCTCAATCAGTCCTTTAGCATTCAGGTTTTCTCTAGTTTGGCTGCCCCAAACAATACCATAATAATTGTGTGTATGTGTGGTATGTGTGTGAATGATTTCAACACATGAATGAGCTAGTCTATAGAATGGGTTTATGGATTTATTGTCTTGAGGTAATGCATTTATGCTGATAAAAGTGCCCAATGACGTCGATTTAAATACTACCCAGAGTATTTAAGAGTTCTTGGCTTCTCTACATGTCAGAATGCTTGAGAATCACCTCCAGAGCTTGTCAAAGTACAAATTACTGGACCCAAGAGTTTCTGATTCAATAGATGTGAGGCAGAATAGGTCTGGGTTGAGACTGAGAATTACCATATCCAACAAATTCCCAGGTTATGTGTATATGCTGGTCCAGGAACAACTGCCCTGCACCTTTCCAACAACTTTTTAAAAACTTACCAATCTTATATGTATGGGAAAGATATCTTGATTTGGCTGGTATAGTTCAGTGGATTGAATACCAGCCAGCAAACCAAAGGGTCACCAGTTTGATTCTCAGTCAGGGCACATGACTGGGTTGTAGCCAGGTCCCCAGTAGGGGGTGGGCAAGATACAACCACACATTGATGTTTCTCTCCCTCTTTCTCCTTTCTTTTCCCTCTCTCTAAAAATAATTAATTAATTAATTAATTAATTAAAAAAGATACCTCATTATTGTTCTTTAATTCTAAATAAAGTTAAGCATCCTCTCATGTTTCTTAGTCATATGCATTCCTTTCCTTTAAACTGTCTGTTCATGTACTTTGCTTATTTTTGAGGGTATTGTTCAGTTTTTTTCTTATTGATTTGTAAGAACTTTTTGTATATGGAAAACATTGGTTCTTTGTAGCAGTGTGGTAAATTTCTCCTTCAAGTTTAGAAATTGTCTTTAGACTCTGTGGTTGGTTTGTTGGTTTGTTAGTTAGACTCTGTGGTTACTTTAGGCTCCATGGTTTGTTTGTTTGTTTGTTTGTATAAACATAGATATTGAGGTTCTACAACTTTATGCAACCCAGTTTGCCCAATTTTGGCTTTCCAGTTTTGTGTTATACGTAGAGAAAGGGCTTTCTCAGTCTAGATTATATAAAAGTAAATAATGAATGTGTGTTAATGTTTTTTTATTTCTAATCTAAAATAGGGCAGCAAGTGTTACTATAGTGATACAGTAATTACTTAATTGAAAATGAAGATGTGAAGTTGTCACATTTCTGAATTAATCTGAAGGGATCTTTTCAGCCTCTTCGTCCCTTGGGCTCGTGAAAGAGAAAAGAAACTCCCATTTGATCATTTCCCCCTCTTCAGGCTTTTGCTGTGATGAATTGAGATTAAAAAATGGAATTTGAAGTTTGAGGGCAAAGTAGCCAAGGCTGTTTTCAGGCAAACAGATGTTTCTAAAGTGATGGAGACTCAAGCATGAGGCGGCATAGCACCCCAAAGCTCCCTGCCTTTCCGCCAGTCTGCCTTTCATCGACACCCCTGTAACACCCGTCCCCCCATGCCTGCCCCTCTCCCCTCGCCCCCTGGCCCCACCCCCCATCCCCAGGCACACTCTCCTCCACTGAGCCGCACAGCCTGCCTTTGGGAAAGAGGACCTGGAGCGGGAAATTGTCAAACACAGCCTTGCACAGCCTGTAACAATATACACTTCAACCGCTATGGGCTGGCTGAGTTAATGGAACCATCATGATTTCGAAAAGCTTGCCTTTTCTACTATTTAGACCACTTCGTGCAGGGTTCTGTGCTAGATGTTGGGACAACATCCTTAACAAGCCCCTGCAGTGGCCTTGGAGGAACCAGCAATCTGGTGGAGAGCTACGTATGGTAAGAAGTGATACTTTCAAAAGGGAGAGAAGTGCTAGATTGTACCAGGTCAGGGACCACGTCTTATCCATCGTTCTGTCCTAGGACCTAGTACAGAAACTGAGGCTTAGCTGATCCACCAATGTTTGCTGACTGGGTGAGTTTGGGAGCAGAAAGGGGGCAGCGAGGAACTCTGCCTGGGGAAGTAATAGAGGAGGGAAATCTGAGTTTTAACAGGAGGAAGAAGGTCACAGAGAGAAGTGGGTAACAAGCAAGGTGGGTCTCCTTGGGTGCCACCAGCTGCTCACCAGGGCTTGGGATGAATTCTGCGTGTCACACGGCAAGGGTGGAGGTGTGGGCTTTGCTAGGGAAAGGGGATGTTGACAAAGAGTCAGCAAGGTGGGGTGGCACAGGTCTCCCATTCTCTCTTATCTCTGAGGAGGGGTGCTCTGGCACCACGGTGCTCTGCCTGACCTTTAGCGCGGGTCTGCGCTCCGAGGAGGGCCCTCCCCCGTCCACGGCTCTTCCTCCTTAGAGGTCAAGCATGTGAGCCAGGTGAAAATCAGAAGGACGTTTATGCCCGGAAGGGGTACGTTTATTGAGCTTTTACTGTGTGCTATCTAGTGGGCAGGTGCATAACTGAGCATCAGATGGCATTGATTTGTCCTCTAAACCAGGAACTGAGTGCTGTGAAGGCGCAGAGGTAGGGACCAGGGTGCATCTCCGGAGGAAGTGGTCTTTGAAAGCCTGCTCACAGAGAGCTGGAGTGTGTGACCTCTGTACTCTGGAGTCAACAGAGAAGGCACCTTGAGAGAGGAGTCCGAGGGTGGGTGGGAGGCAGAGGGGCTTTGGGGATAGGGATGGGGCAGGACAAGCTCTTAAAACAGCAGCTGCCTGGCTGGTCTGCCTGCTTCCCCTTTGCTCACCTGCGCTCATTCTTCCTCAGCAGTCAGACAGATCCTCAAAGATGCATTTCAGACTGGGTCTCCCCTCCCTCGTGGGCACCCAGACTGCCCATCTGCCCCCATCTCATCTCCCGCCTCTCCCCCTGCATTATCTGCACCCCAGGAGTGCCGGCCTTCTTGCCCGTAGCTTGTTCCTGTCTCCAGGTATTTGCACCTGCTCTTTCCTCTGCCTGGAATACTGTCCTCCTCAGATCTTCCGTAGCTGACTCTCACTCCCCCTTCAGGTCTCTGCTCCCAAGAACCGTCATCAGAGATGGACCACCGCAGATGCAGCTCCACCACAGCAGCTCCTGTGTAGCCCTGATGGTGCTTATTATTTGCTTATTGTTTAGTTGCTCGTCATCTGTCTCCGCCCCCCAGAAACCAGGCTGTGTGAGGAGGAGCATAGGGATTGGGCACCTCCAGTGCCTGCGGCAGGCTCAACACACAGTCAACACTCAATAAATACTCATCAGTGGTGTGAATGAAAGGCACACGGTGGGTGGAAGGGAGAGAACGAGTGGTAATTAATGTTTATCGAGTTCCTTGTGCCTGCCGTTTCACATCAGTAATCTCATTTAATCTTCCCAGCATGCCTGTTATTATAATAAATATTATTATCCTTGCTTTACAGGTGAGGGAGCTGAGGCTCAGAGAGGTTAAGCAGGGTGCCCAAGGTCACACAGCCAGCAGGTGGCACATGGGGCTGAGCCACAGGCCACGCTGGCTCTTCCCCTCTGTACTGCAGGATGCTTGGGGTGTCTGCTGGGGGCAGAGAGCAGCCAGGTGGCTGACACCCCCAAATGTGTGCATGTCTACCATCATGGGGAGCAGTGCAGATTAAATTGTAGCTGTCATGGGCCCTTTAAATACCCTCATTCGTACATGTATCCTTCCATGTATTCTTACTTATGTGTGTAAGTACATGTGCATGCAAGGCTTCTACTCCCTTGTATGTTCACATGCACGTACTTCCACCAGACACACACACTGCCAGGGGGAGGAGACACCTAGAGCTTTGCACAGATCATTCAGGAGGGCCACGGGGGTCCTGGTTGCTACCCCCTGGTTTCTACCAGCAGGAGGGCCCACTGAGCCCTGCGTCCAGAATGGGGGGCGGCAGCATGGCGGCGTGGGGTGTGCACGGTGTGTCGGACAGCTGTGTGCGCATGGTGGAACTCTATACAGGTGCATGCTGGTATGTGCTGGATGTGGATGCGTGTGCCTAGAGATGCCAATGTGTGTGTGTTAGGAGTTGGGCATCATGAGGATCTTATTTAGCCTGGGACCCAGCTTCCAGCTCTCAGGCCTTGCTGTGGATCAGGCCTTGAAGTCCCTCTCCCCAAGTCACTTTCCTTCTGAGTGACAGAGTTTACATGCCAGACCCCTCCCAGACCCCACTTGAGGGCTATTTTTCCATATCCAGGCAGCTTTCTGATGGCTCAGTGTGTGAGTCTGTGCTTGGCAACAATGCCTGGCAATAGCCAGGGCCCGGCCAGGCCTGCAGCCCGATGGAGCCCGCAGGCCATTCCGGCCCTTCAGGGAGGCACCAGCCTGGTGCTGAGAGCTCCACAGGACAGAGTCCGTGCCTCCAGCGGACCTTCCGGCCTCCTTCAACACCCAGGACTTTTCTTGGGGGGAGCTGGAGCTCTTTTGAGAACCTGCTGACTGGAGCCAGTGCTGTCTGCGCTCTCTGAGGGGAGGAGGGTGGGAGGGGACGCACCTTCAGACTGCCTGTGGGTGGTGCAGTGTTTGCAAGAGATGTGATTTCCCAAAGTTTCTATGGGTTTTTCTATCTCAGTATCTTCACACTTAGTCCTTCAAGTGCTCTGAGGAGGAGCCTCAGAAGCTTCCAGAGCCAGGGTGGGTGGGCCAGGCAGGGCTCTGCTGCCTGGGCTGGACTGAGTGTTGAGCAGAGAAGCCCTCAAGCCAGTTTGCACTGAGCTCAGAGTCCAGTGTGGGAGGAAGGATGCCCACGGCCCTGATGTGGAGCAGAAGCGGATCCAGAGAGCAGCTGAGGCCGACTGCTGAGAAGGCGGAGGGAGGTGCCTGGGCGGAGGGAGGCAGCAAGTGCCGCAGGCCAAAGGCACACTGAGGTCATGGCCTGCCAGGGCTGGGCAAGGAGAACCCAAGAACCGGAAAGCACAAGGGGCAGGTGGACGATAGGTGTGGGCGGTGCCCACCTGTGCAAAGCCTCTTTAAAAGCTGGAGACCACCAGCCCCACAGTAGCTCCACTCTCTCAGGCAGCTTCTGCCAGCCCCTTCCCAAGCAAGGCCAGTCGGGACCCTCCCCTGTGGTCCTCTGCTGCACCTGCCCTGCCCTGGTTCGGTTTGGCAAGTCCACTCTCTGCCTGCCCCCAGGCTGTGTGTTCTGCTGCCACTGATCTGAGCCCAGCACAGCTTAGCCCTCCTCCTACCGGCTACCTGGTCAGCCTCCTGCTTTACTCCTGAGAGTGGCCATTCCAAGACACAAATTCCCGCCTCCATCTCAAGGTGGCCTGGCCAGTAGAGGACATACAGACCATCAAGCATGGGCTTGTCCCACATCCCGCTACCCTTCCTGCCTGTTACCTGCACCTGTGGCTCTCTCCCTCCCCTCTCCCCCAACTCCCCGAAGGAGAGGTGGGGTCCCTCCTGCAGTCCCTGGTTCTCTGTCTCACCTCTGGGGTTTGGCTCTTCTCTCTTCTCCACCTACTTTACTCTTTAAACTTAAAATATATTCAGAGTAAAAAGGGGGCTCTCTTTGGGCCCTGAACCCCTCTGGCTACCGCACTGTTCTTCTTCCATTTAAAGCTAAGTTGCTCCCAATGGCCTATATATATGTGTGTGGTCTGCATTTCTTCCCAGTAACGCATGTGGGGCCTCCATGTTGGATGATGTGACGGCCTTTGTCATGAGCCTGAGGGGAACTTGTGGCTCCTCTTGCTTCTCACTCTACATCCCTCCCTCGATCGCCACTGTTCTGCCCTGATTTGGTCTTGCCCTGCATTGTATGTTTCTGTCACTTCGTCCCTCGGCATCCTTTTCTCTCCTCTTTTGTCTCCCTCTGTCTATATCTTGCAGTCTCTTGCCGTGTCTGCCTCTGTGTCTTTTTCTACCTACCCTTCTCTCTCTTGCCTGTTTCTTCTTTGGGTCCCTGGATTTCTCTGTGGTTTTTTTTTTCCCCTCTCTGTCCAGCCCTGGGTGATGTTGAGTAAAGGGATCCCAGTGCATCCTGGAGACACCCTCTCAAGAACCTGTCCCGGGGCCTGGAGAGGGGTGGTGCAGGTCGGCCGTTCCAAGGCCTGGCACGGAAGCCCCATCCGAGGAAATGCCTCCGCGTGGCGTGGGGCTGGGAGAGTGCTTCTCCGTGAGATCTGTGGAGGTGTGCACACGGCAGGGCCTGGAGCGCCTGCAGTTAGTGTAATTACATTCTCCCTGCTGACAGTTCCCACCATGGTCTCAATTGGATGTGACATTCTTATTAAATAACTTCACCAGTAACTAGTAATAATAACACAGCCCTTACTTCTTGACCTAAATTGCTTGATGCTATTTTGGTGAGCAGCAACAGTGCTGCAGGGCTTCTGCAGAATGGTCTGCCAGATTGCTACCAACACACACGCCCTTGCACGCATGCATGCAGGCACACATGCATGCACACGTGTATGCGTGTGCAAGACCGGGGTGATGGGAAGTGTGCCCGCACTGTCTGTGCACAGCCTATGTGTGTGCATCTGGGGGCACACAGGGGCTGCACCCACTCTCCAGCCCAGGGAGTCCGGGGCACCTGATGGCCCAGCGTCCCTGGCGGGAATCCCTCTTCAACCGTCTGGTTGTCGCACAGAATGCAGGTTGACTTCCGGAGGGTCTTCTGATTTCTGCCTGCCTTTCTCTACTCCGCTCCAGCCTCTGCGTTTCCATTTGCCTTCTCCAGTCTCTGGAGTTCCCTTCTCTTCCTTTTCCATCAGGTAGAGCTTATTCATCTTTCAAGGTTCGTTGCAGATGTTACCTCTTCCAAGAAGCCAACTCTGTCCTCCCAAGTGGAATTGGTCACTCCCTAAGTTGTTCTTCTGTTTTATTCCATCTGGTCTGGCACTATATTCTAATTCTGTTAGCTGAATATAGGATTGTCTTTTCAGCAATATGCCATAATTTCTTTCAAGGTCAGGACTGGGTCCTAACTGTTTCTGGTGGTGCCCCACCCACACCCATCCTAAGACTTCCTGTGGGTTTAATGAATGGGAGTGGATATCGGTTCATGGGGAGGGAGGGTTAGAGTTGGTGGTGGGTTTCTCCATAAAGATGAAATCCTTGCAAGGCCCTTAGGCTGCCTTTGTTTTTATTTTCCATCTTGACAAAAAAAAAACCCACACACACACAAAAAAAACAGTGAGATGTTCATTCTCGCAGAACAAATAGAACTGTGACTTCGGCTTCACAATTTATGTGTCTGATTTTATCTGCTTTTGACAGTTCTCTCGTGTTCCTGACAGTTACAATTTGGTTTCTCTCTGGGACCTTGGGATGATAAGTTGGGATGCCAACCTGGCATCGATCCATTGGGGGAGCACACCGTCCCTTTGGGTTTCTTCTGTGCTGTGCCTATGAATGTGAAGCTCAGAGCAAGCGAGGAGGAGGACAGTGGGAAGAAAAGAAGGCGGAGTGACTGCGTGCACGCGCATGTCTGTGGGGGAGGGTGTCACCTGGGACTTGAGCAGCGCCCACGTGGAGCTCCCCAGACACCCTCCGCGCAGCTGCCTCGCCTCCCCGAGGACGAGTCTCAGTGGGCTCCCTGCCCTTCTGTGTCTTCTTTTTCCTCCCCAGTCCACCCACCAGCCAGCAGCTTGTCTCCAAAAGTTGACATGAGCTCTGGAACACACGGGTCATGGATGGTTTCTGTCTGGATTTTTAGCACACAGCACCAGTCTGGCCCTTAAAAAACATCAATTCACGTATGCTGCGTGAGCGATGAACGAATGAACAGAGGAAGGAATGAATGGTTCCATCTTCTGTGTCCTGTTTTTCTTCCCTGACCTGAGATAGAATTTTGAGTCTTAGATCTGAGTCCATGATCCACGGCTCACTAGCTGGGTGATTTGGGGAGATTATTTTGCTGAGAAGCTGGTTTGCATCTAATATCAAGAGCAGAATGCAAGCTTGCCTGGGTTGTTGTCGAGGTGAAGGGCATCGGGGACCCTAGGGTGCAGTGGTTGAACCCATGGGCTCTGGACCCAAACTGCCTGGTCACATCCTCACTCAGCAGCTTTCTAGCTGCGTGACCTTAGGCCACTGGCTTGCTGTTCTCTGTGCCTCAGTCGTCTCCCCCGTGCATGGTGGCAGCAGTGCTTTTGGGAGGATTTCATGAGACAAAGCATTTAAAGCAGGGCCTGGCGTAGAGCAACTGCCCAGGACATGCATGACAGGGCAACTTGGCAGAGTCACTGCTGAGATCAGACGTGAAAATGTTTAGGAATCGGGCTGCACCCTCTGCAGTGGGCTTTTCTGTCCCCTGGTCGGGTGTCTCCTTACCTCTCATAGAACTTTTGGGATGACTGGCCACACCCCTGGTTTACATAGGGCTTAGGAGTTTCATGAAGAAGAACTTGAATCCTGAGCACAGATGGGGTTTGGATATGTGTAGTCCTCTCTAGTGGATAGGGGGAGATCTATGAAAATTAAAATGCTGGGCGAGATAGCATGGCACAGAGAGAAAATTCACTGTGAATGAATAAAAGGCCAGGCCAGGACTCTAGCCCTGAGGGTCAGGAGAAAGCAGGGGTTCCGGATCCAAGAGAATCAAGTACTCTCCAGACAGTGCCAACTGCCCCCTGGGGAGGCGGGGGACAAAGGTGTCTGGGGCAGCAGTGGTTGAAGCCCATTGTTCTACTAGACAGCTCCCTACCAGCTGGAAAGGCAAGTGAGAAGTGGAAATCAGGAGGTGGAAGAAAACAGGCGCGTTCCTCCAGCTGTCTAAGAGCTGTAACACCCTTTCACATCCCAGATCAAGTGGGACGGTGTCGGCACATGGCTCTCGGTGGACCCCCAGCAGCCCCGGTGAAGTCCCAGCAGCCCCGAGGCTGTCGAGGAAGGAAGGGCACAGCAGCCGGCTGCGAAGGGCTGCAGGGTCCAGCGCTCAGGCTGTGCTTCCCTGTGAGTTAGTGCCTTTGGAGAGCCCCTGGAGAGCTCCTGCTCAGCGTGGGCTGCACCATTTCAGGCTCCCACTCCCAGGCATGTTAATGTAATTGACCTGGGTGGGGGGGCCCGGGCTGTTGAGAGTGCACAAAGCTGCTCAGGTGCCACAAGTTTGAGAATCGGCCTCTGTAAGCAAGGCTGTACATCAGCATCACCTGGAAGCTTGTTAGAAATGTGCATTGTTGGGCCCCACCAGACCTAGTGAATGCTCAGAAAAGCACTGACCTAGGAATGAAAAGTGGGGGAACTGAGGACCTTTCCGTCTGACAGGTGGAATCTGTTGATTTAGTAGCTTTGAGAAAAAACAGCTACATCAAACTAGCAAGAGCTGATGGGCGTAGCATGTGTTCTTTTGCTGACCCAGAAGGCAGCAGGGGCAGAGACCTCTGAGTGGACAAGATTTCCCATCCCTCATACACCAGAAGCTGGTCTGCAGATGCCCCACCTTGGCTCTCCCCAACTCCTCATTCATTCATTCATTCCCTTCCTCCTCAGATAGGTGTTGTGGATCTGCTCAGTACACTTTTCTAGACTGAGGATTCAGCAATAAACTAGAAATAAAAAAAAAAAAAAATCCCTGCCCTCTGGGAGCTTGCTTGTCTGCTTATTTGCAGGCAATAAACAGCTAAGTAAGTATAATAAATATGTAACATTATGTTGAGTGGGGATAAGTGCTCTAAAGAAAAGTAAATCAGGAAGGGGAGGCTGGAAAGGCCCCTCTCAGCATATGGAAGGGGAGAGGACATGGTTTTTCCCTCTAACTGGAAGGGGTGAAGTTCAAGTCAGCAGTTGGTGGCTGTCCCACTGCCCTTGTCATTGCTCTCTATAGATCACATCCAAACTCCCAAGCTGCCTCTCCTTTTCTTTATTGTGGTAGAAAACGTAGTGCATAAAATTTACCATCTTACCATTTTTAAGTGTCCAGTACAGACAGTAGTGTTAACCACATGCACCTTGTCATGCAACAGATCTGTAGAACTTTTTGCAAAACTGCAACTCTGTAACCATCGAACAGCAACTCCCCCTTCCCCACTCCCCCAGCCCCTGGCAACCACCGCTCTGCTTTCTGTCTCTAAGAGTTTGACTGCTTCAGATACGTCATATAAGTAAAATCATGCAGTATTTATCTTTCTGTGATGAGGTTATTTTACTTGCTTAATGCCCTCAGGGTTCATCTATGTCCCAGCATATTACAGGAGTCCCTTCCTTTTTAAGGTTGACTATTTCACTGTATGTATATACTACATTTTCTTCATTCATTCGTTGATGGACATTGCGGTTGCTTCCGCTTCTTGGTTATTGTGATTAATGATGCAATAAACATAGATGTGCAAATATTTTCAATTTTGGGGGGCTTATATCCAAGAGTAGAATTGTTGGCTTATATGGTAATTCTATTTTTTAGTTATTTGGGGAGCCTCATACTGTTGTTTTTCTTAGTGGCTACACCATTTTACAGCCTCACCAACAGCAGGCAAGGATTCCAGTTTCTACTCATCCTCGCCAACACTTGCGGTCTTTTTCTCTAGTGGCCATCCTAATTGTGAATTGATGTACCATTTTGATTTGAATTTCCCTGATAATTAATGATGCTGAACATCTTTTCATGTTTGCTGACCATTTGCCTAACTTCACCAAAATAGCTATTCCAGTTTTCGTCCACTTAAAAATTAGATTATTGGTTTTTGGTTGTTGAGTTATAGGAGTTCTTTGTATATTCTGGGTAGTCAGATACATGGTTTGCAGATATTTTCTCCCATTTTGTAGGCTGCCTCTTCATTGCTGACTGTTTCCTTTGCTGTGCAGAAGTTTTTATGTTTGATGTGGTTCCATTTGTCTGGTTTTGCTTTTGTCTCCTGTGTCTTTAGTGACATATGCAGGAAATCTTTGCCAAATCCAACTAATGTCATGAAACTTTCCCTCTATGATTTCTTCTAGGATTTTCAGTTTCGTGCCTTACATTTAGAGCTTTAATCCATTTTCAGTTAATTTTTGTATATGGTGGGAGAGAAGGGACCAAGTTCATTCACAGAGTTCTGCATGTTGGACTGTTCTTACGTTCCAGGAATAAATCCCACTTGGCCACAATTATAACCCTTTTAATCTGTTATTGAATTCAGTGTGCTAATGTTTAGTTGAACACTTTTCATCAATATTCATCAGGGATTTGGGTCTGTAGTTTTTTTTATAGTATCTTTGTCTGATTTTGATGTCAGATCAAAATTATAATGCTGGCCTCATAAAATGAGTTTGGACATGTTCCTTCTTTAGGTTTTTTTTGGAAGAAATTGAGAAGGATTGTTGTTAATTATTATTTAAATGTTTGGTAGAATTCTCTAGGGAAGCCATCTAGTACTGGGCTTTGCTTTGTTGGCAGGCTTGTGAGTACTAATTCAATCTTCTTACTAGTTATAAGTCTATTTCAATTTTTTATTCATGACTCAGTCTTGGTGGGAAGTTTTTAGAAATTTATTCATTTCTTCTAAGTTATCTAATATACTGACATATAATTGCTAATAATAGTCTCTTGTAATTTTTATTTCTCTGGCATCAGTTTTAATATATTTCATTTCTGATTTTTATTACTTGAGTCTTGCTTTATTTCTTAGTTATTCTACTAAAGTTTTGTCAATTTTTACCATCTACCTAAAGTGAGTCCCATAGCAAGCGTATAGTTAGATTTTATTTTAGCTATTCAGCCACTCCATCTTTTGACTGAAGAGTTTAATCCATTTACATTTAAAGTAATTGCTGATAAAGAAGGACTTACTATTACCACTTTGTTAATTTTTTATGTGTGTCTTATATTTTGTTCCCCTTTTCCTGTCTTGCTGCTTTTCTTTGTGTTTCATTGTTTTTTTTTGTAGTGACCAGTTTTGATTCCTTTCTTACTTTCTTTTTTGAATTTCTGTAGATAGAACAATCTGTTTCAAGCTGATGACAACTTAACTTTAACACATACAAAAACTCTCTTCCTTTATATCTCCGCCCCCCAATTTATGTTATCAGCATCACAAATCATGTGTATTTATGTTGTGTATTCATTAACATAGTTTTTTTTTAACATTCTTTTTATTTATTTATTTTTTTAACATTTTATTTATTTATCTTTTAGAGGGGAAGGGAAGGAGAGAGGGAGAGAGGGAGAGAAATAGCAATGTATGGTTGCCTCTCGTGCATCCCTTGCCAAGAACTGGCCCGCAACCCAGGCATGTGCCCTGACTGGGAACCAAACCTCGATCCCTTGGTTCACAGGCCCACACTCCACTGAACTACACCAGCCAGGGCAACATAGTTTTTTTAAAAGATATTATTTATTTAGTTTAGACAGAGGGGAAGGGAGGGGGAAGGGAGGGAGAGAAACATCAATGTGCAGTTGCGTCTCGTGTGCCCTCTACTGGGGACCTGGCCTGTAACCCAGGCATGTGCCCTGACTGGGAATCGAACCGGCGACCTTTTGGTTTGCAAGCCGGTGCTGAATCCCCTGAGCCATAGCAGCCAGAGCCAATAACATAGTTTTGCAAATACTTTTTTATGTATTTATTTTTCAAATTTTATACCAGATTTAAGAGTTACTTTTAAATTATGTTAATGTTAAAATACTTTTAACATTACAGTATTACAGGATTTTTTTATTTTCTGTATATTATATATATATATATATGCTTTTACGTTACTTTGGAGTGCCCTTTTATTTCAACTTGAAGAACTCTTCAACAGTTTCTTGTAAGGCAGGCCTAGTGGTAATAAACTTCTTCAGCTTTTATTGATCTGGGGAGGTCCTTATTTCTCCTTAATTTTTTGAAGGACAGTTTTGCTAGTTATAATGTTCTGGGTTGGCAGTTTTTTTTTTCTTTCAGCACTTGTAATGCATCCTCCTACTCTCTTCTGGCCTGAAAGGTTTCTGCTGAGAAATCCACTGGTAACTTTATGGCAGCTCAGTTGTATGTGACAAATCGATTTTCCTCTGTTTCTTTTGAGCCTCTCTTTTAGGTATTTGACTTTTGACAGCTTGATTGTAATGTGTCTCAGTGTGGGACCCTCTGGGTTCATTGTAGGTGGAGTCTTTCGAGCTTCTTGAATTTGGATATGCATTTTCTTTTTCAGATTTGGGCAATTTTTTGCCATTATTTCCTTAAATAAGCTCTGCTCACTTCTCTCTCTTCCTTCTGGGACTCCTGTAGTATGTACATTGGTCCTCTAGGGGGTATTCCCTAAGTCCCTTAGGGTTTCTGAACTGTCTTCATTTCTTTTTCTTTTTTTGTACTCTGACTTGATCATTTAAAAGGACCTGTTTTTGAGCTCACTGATTCTTGCTTGATCAAGCCTGCTGCTGAACCCTCCTAGTGAATTTTTCAACTCAGTTATTATATTCCTCAGATTTAAATTTTCTCTTTGACTCTTTTTTGTAATTTCTATCTCTGGGTCGATATCCTCCTTTTATTATGCATTGTTTTTCTGATCTTGCTTAGTTGTCTGTATTCTCTTGTAGTGCATTGAGTTTCTTTAACATGATTATTTTGAATTCTTTGTCAATAATTCACGGAACTCCATTTCTTTAGTGTCGGTTTCTAGAGACTTATTTTGTTCCTTTGATTGGGCCATGCTTCTCTGTTCCTTCATGTGCCTTATTATTTTTTGCTGTGATTTGTGCATTGGAAAAAACAGCCACCTTTCCTGTCTTTATGAACTGGCTTCATACAGGGGAAGACTTTTCTCAACTGGCTTGGCTAGAGCCTCTGGAGGCTCTCAAACCTTGTCCAGGAACGTTTTTTCTCTGGACTTGTGTGTATAGTTTTGCCTTTTTTCCCCCAGAAGTTCATATGTTTTGCTCCCTCTGGTGTCTGTCTGTGGTACTGCAGGTGTCCTGATGCTGCAACAAGCACGCGCTCTCCCGTTCCTCCAGGCTCCTGTGGGTCCCGAATGTGCTGGCTTCCTGTTTGTACTCTAACTCCAGAGACAGAAGCCAGTCCCTTGGGTAGTTCTCCGAAAAGCAGGATTATTGGACTTGCATCCCATTCTTCTTTCTTGGCCAAGGGTGCAGCTGCTGGCTGGGATATTCCTCCCAGTCTTGCTGAGCTGTGCTGGCTTGGGGCAAACACTATAGCGATGGCTGTGAAATGGCTTTTCTCGCCCTTTTCAACGTGACCGCTTTTGACTTTGAGCTTACCTGGTACACTGCCACTTCTTAAATGGCTTCTGGAGTTCTCACAAAAGGTTTCTGGACTGTGTGTTGTGAATGAGTGTCTCTGTCGGGGAACAAAGTCTGGGGCTTCCTTTGTTGCTATCTTGCTGATGTGACTTCCCAAGCACCTTTTGAGTGGCACCTCACCCGGTTGCCCTTCCTCACCTTCTCTTAGCAGAGGCCACTGGACCGAAAGGGGCTTGATGGGCACCAGGGCCTCACCTGTAAAGGGCTTGCTGAACCATAATAAATTCTCTCCCATCCAACAGGTGACTCTGGGGGCGGGTGATGTTAAACGTAAGCGTATTCCTACTTTGTCTGCCCAAGTGAAGCCTGCACATCTCCATGCTACAGGGGAACGTGGTCTCTCAGCCATTTCAGGGATGTTTGCGATTAGAGAGGACATTGCATCTGTGGGGTCTGTCAGCAGTCAGAGGTTTTGGGTCCCAGTTCCTTCACCCCAGTAGACGTAACACCTTTTATTTCTCTAGTTGTGTGTGATCAGACCCACACTTCCCTCTTGGGAGGCACAAGAAGATGGGTTCCTCTAGATCTTAAGAATTTACATGGGAAGCATCACCAGGACAGTACAAGGAAGTAGGGACAGGACAGGTCCCCCAGCCTACGCGAAGACACAGCCCAGCCTGTGGCAGAGCTTAGCTCACTGTGGTAGAAGTGAACTGGGTCTCCCTCTTCCTCTTGTTTGTCCCTCTTTTCCTTCCTTCTGCAAATTCCCTGCCCTTCCCTGTTGTACACCTGCTTCCCAGCTGCCCCTCTACCATAAGCATTGTCAGGGTAGGTCTTACCATTTTGTGAGAGGCCCTAGGAAATATCCATTGAATTGGCTTGGCTTCTGTTCTTTCCACAGCTCTATGCTACTTCCCAAGCTGCTGTTTTTGTTTTTTTCTTCCAGAAATCCCCAGGATGGGGACTAACTAGATTTGAAAGGCCCCTACCAGACTTTCCTCTTTATAGGTTCTCCTGCTGGAAAACCAATTCATTCATTCATTCATTCATTCACTCAACATACACATTTAATTTTCTCCAGGCCACCCAGCAGATGGCCCCAGTAATTCCTGCCCTAGTCTTGGCACGGTGACACCAATTTGCTGTGACCCCAGGAGAAAGGAGGTGGCATTGGCAGGATTGCTGGAGTCCCTGAAGGATCTCCAGCACCCTCATTAGTAGAACTCTGCAGAGTAGTTCTCTCAGAAGCCCTTTGAGTAACTTCAGGTGCTGACTGCCTGTGGGTGGAGCTCTCTGCTGGACCAAGGAGGCTACCAGGACATCAGGCGAGTGTGTAGGCTGTGGCTTTGACTGACCAGGTTGGAGGAGGCCAAGGTGAATGTAGGCCCCTAAGGCCAGCACTGGGTGTCTGGGGAAATGGCCACACATATGTTCTAAGCAAAAGTCAGTGATGGGAGCAGGTTCTGAGGCAGATTCCTTCACACGCCCAGCCTAATCACATTGTTCCCCACAGCGTGCACATGTGCGGGTGGGGGGCAATGATGGAGCTGTGACGATTTCTTTTTATAGGGATTTTAAGAGGAAGTACATTTCTCCACTACTCCCTGACACAATTTTTAGATTATCTACCCACTCAAATTTATTTTTCCCTTAGTTCATTCAAGCTGAGAGAGAGAGATTGAAAAGAATTAATTGAAATAAAGTCTATTCTAGGATAAGAGGTGCCATCTCTGTGCTTACTCTGGGTGAGGAGGAAGGGGCAGAGCTGTGGTGGATTCATGTCCAGCCCGGAGGAACAGGTCTTCGGCTCCGGTCAGCTCTTCCTGACCTCTCTGCTCCATCTGGCATGTGGCCCGCCCACCCTCCTTTTCTCTTCTTTCTTGTACCCTTCCTTCTTTCCTTTGTCTTTCTCTTCCTCCCTTCCCCTCTTCCTTTTTGCCACCCTCTCTCCCTCCCTGTCTTTCATCTCACTGCTGGGGTAGAACACACACTCTCGGATCTCCATCTCAGGAGTCAGACAAGCCTGGGTTTGAACCCCTGCTTTGCCATCTATTACGCGTGTTAGCTTGGACAAGCTAGCCTAAATCGCATTTGTTAAACAGGGTCAAAGCTAACACCTACCTCTTAGGGAGCCTTGGAAGAAAGGATGTGAATAAGGAGCTCAGTATTGTGCAGGCAAATAGACAGTACTTGATAAATGATGGCTGAAATTCCTTCACCTTGTGCTTCCCGACGCCTGCTTCCTTGGGCTGTCTTGTGCTGAGCCCTCAAGGAATTATGGGTGAAGAAGACAGACCATGCTGTCTGCCCTCGGGGAGTTCAGTCTGGTGGGGAGATGGCTATGGAAGCAGTGGGCAGTGGCACCAAGGGGCCCCCTCCCCAGGTCCGATTCCACCGGGGTCTAGATTGGGACTCTTCCTTTACAGACTGCTCTCAGAGCCATAGCGGCTGGTTTGGCATCTTAGGTCTTTAAGGAGATGGGCCTACAGGAGTTGTGTGTGAGTGCACCAGATTACCGTTCATTCATTCAGTGACTACTAAGTGCCTACTGTGTGCCAGGCACTATTCTGGGCACTTGGGATTTACCAGTGACTAATACAAATGCCTTGCTCTTGTGAGTTGAATATTTGAGCAGGAAGAAACAGATCATTGACAGTAAGCAAAACATAGAGGTAAACTACATAATAGGGTTCTATAGAGCAGCGATTTTCAACCTTCTTCAGCTCCTGGCACCCATGAACTAATTACTAAAACTCTGTGGCACACCCACAAATACATTTTTTGCTGACCTGACAAAAAGGTATGAGTTTGATTCATTCACACTGGATGGCTATTGTTGTGTTGCCTGTTGTCGTTTTTTAGTTTGACAACGTGAGGGATAAGAGGTCAGTGCCCTTGACTAAATTATTCAGGTGTTGCATGTTTTAAAACTTCTCGCTGCACACCAGTTGAAAATTGCTGCTGTGGAGTGGCACAGGGATAGAAGAAAGAAACCATAGAAAAGGCAAAGAAGGTCGGAGGTGCCAGGGATGAAGGTTGCGATTTCATAGAGGGTAGTCAGGGTAGACCTCATGGAGAAGGCCAGGTTGACCAAAGACTTAAAGGAGGAGAACTTTGCTGCATTTAGGGGTGAGGGGAAGAAATGTGCGGAAGAAAAGAGAGCAAGTGTGAAGGCCCTGAGGCGAGGGCACGGCTAGCTTGTGGGAGGAAAGGAGTAGTACCTGAGATGTTGTGGGTGCTCAGTACTAATTTTTAAATGAATCAGTGCATG
Source organism: Anoura caudifer (assembly GCA_004027475.1). Taxonomy (NCBI): domain Eukaryota; kingdom Metazoa; phylum Chordata; class Mammalia; order Chiroptera; family Phyllostomidae; genus Anoura; species Anoura caudifer. Next base: position 48,554 of record PVKU01009633.1, read on the forward strand.
CATCAAGGCTTTGCTAAGCCCTGAACTTTTGTGTGGCAGGCCCTGTGCTCCGCTAGTGCCCTGGACCGAAGCCACCACTCAGACATATTCTCAGCTGAGGAGAACGCAATGATAGCTGCTTATGTTCATTCTGAAAGGCCCAGCCAGGAGCAGGACCAGCCTGGCAGAGGCAGCTGTCCCCAGACACCTGGCCCCTTCTCTCAGTGCTGATCCAGGGCTGTGGCATGACTCAGGGAATGAGAGGCTCTGCCATCAGCAATGCCGAGGTACCTCTGCTGGTCTAGGATTCCCCTGTCAACATAATAAATGACCCCTGGCTGCTGTTGGCTCAAAACAATGACAGATGAGCTGTGTCTGTATCACCAGGCAGGGAACATCATATCTGGTCCACAGTAGTGGCTTCTGTGTTCAGCATGTGCAGGAGAATCAGAGAGCCTGGAGTTAGAAGTAGGAGCTGAGCAGCCTGGGCTTGTTTCCACCGAGTGACTGGATGTGGTACAGGGGTAGGCTTGCTGCCTCGCCCTGTCTGTCACACATTGTTTTGTGCCTTTGCTGCATGCATCCCTGGCTGGAGAGGAAGGAGACCCTGCTTTGTTTCCAGTCCCTGAGGCACAGCAACTGCATGACGCTTTTTTTCAGTAAATCCCAGACTCGGCCCCCAGCATGGGGTGCAGAGTACCTAAGCTTTGGAAGGATGTCCCCAGACAGCATGTGGAGGAATCCTTAGGCACAGGTGTCCAACCTGCAGACGTGCGGCCCAGGATGGCTATGAATGCGGCCCAACATGAAATCATAAATTTACTTAAAGCCTTTTTTTCTCTGATCAGTTTTCATTAGTGTTTGTGTATTTGATGTGTGGCCCAAGACAGCTCTTCTTCCAGTGTGGCCCAGAAATGTCAAGAGGTTGGACACCCCTGATAGAACCCCGCAGGGGAGGGGCCTTAGCTTTGCTTTCGCACAGATCTGGGTTTGAATCCCAGGTCTCCCACTGCTACCTGTTTGACCTTGAGCACGTTCGGTGGGGTCATAGCAAATGTTAGGGAGATAATGTTAGTGAAGCATGTGGGTAAGTGTTGGTTTCCTCCTCAGACCTGCACAAAAGCACCCGTCTTGTCTGGGTGTGTGCCTACATGCTCTCTGCTACTTTCCTGGGATCCGACAGCGAGGTCTCCCTGAACCACTGGTCAAGCAGAGATACCGTCAGTAAAGTGGGCTCTGTCCATCTGCCTTTGTCCTCCACTGCGAACTCCTCCGGGACACAGACCATGTGCCAAGTTCACCCCTCTCATTGCCTTACCCCGGTGCACATGGGGCCTATAGCCACGCAGCCCTCCTCCAACCTGCTGAATGGGAGATTGAATTTGGCTTGAACCTCTGGGTTCTTGATAGAATCTAGGGAGTGTCCCTAACTTAAATGGAATTGCATCTTTTTTTCATTCATCTGCTGTTGAAACTTAGCATTTCTATCAGTTGTGAGTAAAGGCCACAGAGTGCAGCAGTGTTAGCAGGACCCGTGAACTTGCCACTGGTGTGGTCACAGCTGCTGCCGCGGAGCAGTGCGGTGGCCGCAGCTGTCCAGACGTGGCACTGATGCTTCAAGCCGCAGCGTGTGCTGGCCCAGGGCCGGATCTTGTTAATAATGCGCTCACAGAGGAGTACCTGTCTTACTACGTAGGATAAGTTTTCAGAATATTTTGAAAACTGTGTATCAATATAATTGTACATATTTTGTATTATGCACTGAAAAACATCATTTGGGGAGGTTTCCCTAGGCTGCGAAGTAGGGTCATGGCACAATAACGGTGAGGAACCTCCAATCTGGGAAGCCCAAGGATGGATAGGCTTCTTCGGTCTGGGGACCCCCTGAAACGAGGGAAAAAGGTGGGAGGTTAGATTCCCATGTATATTATTCTGGAGAGATTATTTCTAGCTTTCATCACGAACTCCAAAATAGCTAAGAATTAGACCACTGATTCTCTGATTTTTCCCTCCTAGTGGTACTTGGCCATGTCTGTTGTCACTTTTGGTTGTCACAATGGGGAGGAGCTACTTGGCATTCACTGGGTAGAGGCCAGGGATGCTGCTAAATATCTTATATGCACAGGGCTGTCCCCCACAAAAAAAAAAATTCTGCCCAAAATGTCAGTAGTGCTGAGGTTCAGAAACCCTAGACCAAACTGTCACATATTACTGGAAATTTCTCTGATTGTTAAGACTGCTAGGAAAAAAGAAATCACTGCAAAAACACCTGTGATCATTCTGTCATCCAAAACTCAATGCACCTCGGCAGTCTGTACCAGGCCTTGAGCTTAGCACCAGGAGCAGGACTGTGGGGGAGCCCTGGGTCTGCAGTTCAGCAGGATCCGTGACCCGGTGGAGTTGCGTGCAAGGAACAGTCATTACGCACATCTGCACTGGGCACTGTTGTCCAAGCAGCATGCTGGGGATCCGGGTGAATGTGACAGAACGTGGTTTCTGTCCCAAGGAATCCGCCCTTCTTAAGGAAGATAGACACCACTGCCATGTGTGCTGCGTGTGGTGATGGAAGTGCAGGGCATGGGGAGGACATGCAGCGGCACGTATACTTGGGTGTGTGTTGGGAGGAGGACAACACACCTTAGCATAGCCGGCAGTACGTTCTCCTGGGGGTGGTGAAGTTTCAGCTGCCACCTAAAAGGTGAGTAGGAGTTGGCCAGGCCAGAGGATGGGGAAAGGATGCTTCCGTTGGAGGGAACAGCAAGTTCGAGGACTCAGTGAGCGAAAGAGTGTGGAGCATTAAAGGAACCAAATGGAACCTGGCTCGGGCTGGAGTGTCATTTAATGGAAAGAGTGGCAAGAAGGGAAGCCTGGGAAAGGAGCAGCGGCCAGCCTGTGGGTGCTCTTGTACGCCATATTTAGGATCTAGGGCTTTACCCGGAGGAGCCATGGAAGGATTTTAAGTGGCGTGTCATTTTTTTTTGAAAGGCACCAATTGGGAGGGAAGAGCCTGGAACTTGGTGGATGGCTGTTGAGGGAGAGGGAGAACCTAGATGCCCGTGAAACCGGGAGGAGGCCCCTCAGAGGAGGTGCTGTGTGAGCTGGATCCGGAATAGTGCGTGAGGTTTGCTTAGGTTGAGGAGGCAGGGAAAGGGTAGTCTAGGAGAAGGGCCAGGCATGGGAAGGGCCTGAAAGGGCCCGGGGTGTTTGCAGATGATGAGCTATTTGGTGTGACGGAAGCATGATGTGTCGGGGAGATGGGCTTCAAGGCTCGATGCCAGCTTCTCTGCAGCTGTGATGTCACCTCTGCTCCACTCCTAAAGGGTCATTGCAGAAGGCCAAAGATACTGTTTGACCCCTGCTCCTCCCATCTGTGCTAACAAGGTGCCTCTGGCAGAACATGCGTGGAGCTGGGTCAGAGTCCCACCATAGACTCGAGGGGTCTGGCCGGCTCTCCATGTGCCAGGTGAGACACCTGCAGTTGGCATGATTACCTACCCTGCATCTGCATTTCCTCTCAGGCCGGTTTCCCTAATTGCGCATCTCCAACCAATCCACGCCTCCAGCCCAGGCTGTGCTCCCAAATTCCAGTCTGCAGACCTAATTGCCTTCTGCCCATCTGCATCTGGATGTCCCACTGGCACCTAAGACTAAATTTGTCCAAAATTGACCTTACCAGTCAATAAATATTTGCAGAATCCAATTGGATTTTCCTGCCAAACTAGTCAAAAGAGTTATGTCCTCAAAATTATCATTATTTGTCGACAACATGATTTTGCACCTAAAACACCCAAGGGAGTCAACTGTGAAATCTTTAGAATTAATAAGAGTTCAGAAACCCAGCTGGATGCAAGATGAATGTATAAAAATCGATAGGTTTTCTGTATACAGTAATAACCAGCCAGGACAAAAGATTATGGGAAAAATGTCATTCGCTAGAGCAACAAAAAGAGCATAAAATGTCTGAGAATAACTTTAACAAGAAGTGACCGGGACTATATATAATGAAAAATCTGAACCTTTATTGAAAGATTAGCTGGTATTTGTGATCACTTTCAGTGTGTCAGGTACAGATATCATCATATTAATCTGTAGAAGTGGGTGCTCATTTTAAAGGTTTCAAAACTAAGGTTTAAAGAGTTTTATATAAAGTATTAAGTTGGCATAATGGAAATTTGAACCCAAGACCTTTCTGTGACCTTTTCGTGAAGACACCTCCAGAACCATGAATACATACACAAGTGAAGTTGGTAGGTGGTCTCTGAGTATTATTTTTAAAAATAATTCATTCTGAAAATATGTACTGAGTATCTGCTGTGGGCAAACCCTGAGCGAGGTGCTGGAGACAAGGATAAAAGAAAATCTCAAGGAGGCTGCTAAAGGAGAAGTGGCGTTAAACATGTCACGATCTCACCATTGGTGAAGGCAGTGATATTCACTCATTCATTCACTCACGAGGAGCAAGCAAAGGAAGAACACTGGCCATTGTCCTGAGGGTTCCCAGAAGGCTTCCTGGAGGAGGCAGCCAGTGTTAAAGTGCCTGGGGTTAGCTGGGAGAAGGAACTAGAGAGAGAGCATTCTAAGCACAGAGAGCTGGATGGGCATTTAATATCCACGATTCATTCGCTTAACCAACAGCTCTTCTGTGAGCATCTGCTCTGTGTAGGTACAGGCATGAGTGCTGGAGAGAGAGCAGAGAACAAACTAGACCCCTGTCCTGGAGGTTGCATTCTAGTGGAGGGTGGGGGGACAGGACATAAAGAGGAAGATATATGTCAGAGGGTGCTAAGTGCTGTGGAACACTGGTGTGAGAGGAGGGAGGCCTGGGCTTTATTTAGGGTGGTTTCTGAGGAGGTGGTGTTTGAGTCATACTGAAGGAAGTGAGGGAGTGGATCACACCGCATTGGGGGAAGAGCTTTCTTGAGCAAATGCAAGTGTCCCAAGGTGGGCGTGGGAGGAGCTTAAGGGACAGCCAGGAGGCAGCATGGTGGTCACAGTGATGGGCAGAGGGGAGACAGGAGGAGAGGGCAAGCGCAGTGGATGTCCATTCAGATAGGGCTTTTGAGGCAAAGCAAAGACTTTGCCTTTTCTGTTGAGTGAGACGAGGAGCCAGAGTGAAATCTTTCCAGATATCACCAGAGGACGTAGATTACCAAGAAAAAGACAGGTGAGTGTGACTGCCTGCGCAAACTGAGCATTCCAGTCCGCATGAACCAGCCACAGCAAAACAAAAGCAAGCACGCAACCAGAGAGAAAACAGCGTTTGCAGTAAAGATGGCAAGGGTGAAGCCCTGATTCTATGAGGAGTTAGTACTAGTTGATAATGAACAGAGTATGAGCTTATAGAGGGTGTAAGTACGGAAAACTGAGACACCGCCGTGTGAAACACCATAAAAAGGCCAAAATCACTACAGAAGGTACATATGTACTGCGCTTGAGGCACAGAGGATATAATATGTAAATCATTAAGAAAAAATCAACTCCACTTTGAAAAATGAGCCAAAGCGTTTATCAGATAGTTTCCAAAAGGAGGAATTGAAATCACTAGGAAAGGTTAGGAAAAAATGTTGAATCTGAGTCACAAAGAGATGCTAAATAAAATAAGATAGGATTTTTCTTTCACACCTGTCACGTGGGCAAAAACTTCCCAGTGAGGTAACAGTGTTGGGAACACACCTTGAGGCAGGCATTCCCGCATGTGGCTGCTGAGAATGTAGTTGGTGCACGCTTTCTGGGAAGAAAAAAACCAAACGGGAGATCCAGAGCCAAAACCTCAGAAACATCATACCCTTGGGCCCAGGAACCTGCACTTTTGGAAGTCTGTCCTAGGGAAGTCACCCAAAGTCAAACACATGGACAACAACCCGAAGAGTCTAGTTCTCCAGGATTGTCCTTGAGCCTGCGATGGGTCTTGGCCATGTTGGGTGGTTGCGTTGACTTAGAGGTGTGGGTGAGAGAAGGCAGACCCCATCCTGGGTACTGAGAAGGGAATGCAAGTGGCCCCCTGATGAAAGTCTACAGCCGCCTTTCTGTCTACAGGGCAGCAGGCTGGTCACTAGATGTGAGGAACAGGTAGGCTTTTTCTTGGAAGAAGCTCAGCATTTCGTAGGACATTTAGCCACTCCGGCATAGGCTCCTGCTCTATGAGCATTTCAGTTTGGAGTGGCTGCTCAGCGTTATATAACTTTCTTTTTTTAAAATATATTTTATTGATTATGCTATTACAGTTGTCCCATTTTTCCTCATCATTCCCCTCCACCCTGCACACCCCGTCTCACCCACATTCCCCCCCTTTAGTTCATGTCCATGTGTCATAAGTTCTTTAGCTTCTACATTTCCCACACTATTCTTGCCCTCCCCCGTCTATTTTCTACCCACCATCTATGCTACTTATTCTCTGTACCTTGTCCCCCTCTCTCCTCTTCCCACTCCCCTGTTGCTAACCCTCCATGTGGTCTCCATTTCTGTGATTCTGCTCCTGTTCTAGCTGTTTGCTTAGTTTGCTTTTGTTTTAGGTGTGGTTCTTAATACCTGTGAGTTTGCTGTCTTTTTACTGTTCATATTTTTTATCTTCTTTTTCTTAGATAAGTCCCTTTAACATTTCATGTAATAAGGGCTTGGTGATGATGAACTCCTTGAACTTGGCCTTATCTGAGAAGCAGTTATCTGCCCTTCCATTCTAAATGATAGCTTCACTGGATAGAGCAATCTTGGATGTAGGTCCTTAACTTTCATGACTTGGAGTACCTCTTTCCAGCCCCTTCTTGCCTGGAAGGTCTCTTTTGAGAAATCAGCTGACAGTCTGATGGGAACTCCTTTGTAGGTGACTGTCCCCTTATCCCTTGCTGCTTCTAGAATTCTCTCCTTCATTTTAATCTTGGATAATGTAATGATGATGTGCCTTGGTGTGTTCCTCCTTGGGTCCACCTTCTTTGGGACTCTCTGAGCTTCCTGGACTTCCTGGTACTCCTTTTCCTTTGCCAGATTGGGGAAGTTCTCCTTTATTATTTGTTCAAATAAGCTTTCCACTTGTTGCTCTTCCTCTTCCCCTTTGGTACCCCTATAATTTGGATGTTGGGACGTTTAAAGATGTCCTGGAGGTTCCTAAGCCTCTTCTCATTTTTTTTGAATTCTTGTTTCTACCTTGTTTTCTGTTTGGTTGTTTCTTTCTTCCTTCTGGTCCACTCCATTGATTTGAATCCCAGTTTTCCTTCCATCACTATTGGTTCCCTGTGCGTTTTTCTTCATTTCACTTATTGTAGCCTTCATTTTTTCATCTAATTTGTGAGCAAAATCAACCAATTCTGTGAGCATCCTGATCACCAAGACTTTGAACTGTGCATCTGAGAGGTTGGCTATCTCTTGGTTGCTTAGATAAATTGGCTCTGGGGCTTTGATTTGTTCTCCGGTTTGAGCCTTTTTTTTTTCTTTTTTCTTCTTTCTTTTTTTTTGGCCTAGTCGCAGCTGTTACATAGTGAGGGGTGGAGCCTTAGGTGTTCCCCAGGGTGGGGCAGCCCAGTCACTGGGTAGTGACGCTGTATGTGGGGGCGGGGTCCGAGAGGGAACAATGGCGCTTGCTCTGCTCTCTCTCAGATTCCAGTCCCTTCCGTCGCTTCCCCTTTGCCTGGATTATCTGCACGCAAATGTGGGACCACCTGGTCAGCCAGCTGCCTTGTGTGGCCTCGCTGGGTTTGCATAGTTGCCACCCTGTGCCCAGGGTCTGCTAGCCACCACCTGTGCACCTAGGATCTGCCAGCCACTGCTGCCTGTGTGCCCGGTCTGCACCTCCACTTTTTCCTGCTGCATCTCAGCCCCTCTTACCAGTCTGGATGAATAGTTGCTGGACTTCCAAACAGTTCAATTTTCTATGAGTTCTGGTTGTTTTCTTGTTTCTAAATCTTTGTTGTCCTTAATTTTGGTTGTGAGAGGAGGCACAGTGTGTCCACCTACGCCTCCATCTTGGCCGGAAGTCACTATAACTTTCTTAACTCCCTAACACAGCGGTCCCCAACCTTTTTGGCACCAGGGACCAGTTCTTCACAGGGTGGGGAGAGAGGATAAGAGGCGGAGTTCAGGCAAGCGGGTGGTGGGGTCAGAAGGTAGAGTTCAGGTGAGCTTCCCTCGCAGCCCAGTTCCTAACAGGCCACCGAGTGGTACCAGCCCCAGCCCAGGGGTTGGGGACCCCTGCACTAACATACTTTTGATTTCAGGGAGACTTCCAAACCAGTCAGGCTTCTGGCCCTATCTAACCACCTCTGACAATGCCTGTGGCAGAGGTCAGTCAACCCAACATGGACAATACTATCCCTCCCCAAAGCCAAAGCTGGAGGCCACTTCTGCAAAAGCGAACATTGGTTCTGGGACTCTGGCCATGGGAAAGCCTTTTCCACTGCAATGACCAGCATGCTGCCCCTGGACCTTACTAAGAGTCCAGGTCTTATTTATAACAGGGGGGGAAACATCCAGAAACAATTGAATTGTTTGACAACAGGAGAATGGCTAAGTAAATTCCAGTATAACCATATATTGGAATGTTGTACATCCATTTAAAATGCTGTTTATGAGCAGATTCAATATCTCGGGGGAAAGCACATGTTATAATGTTTATCGAGTTGTTGCAAAAGAAAACCAAGAAATGACCTGAATGGCCATCAGCAGGGGAGTGGTTCAATAAACTGAGATACATCCATGCCGTGGAATATTACTCATTTATATACAAAATAAGTTAGAGATGTATCTACTGACCTGGAAGGGGTCCCTGATGGATTAAGGGAGAAAGCAAGTTGAGGAGAAATGAGCTAAAACTGCAGTTACATTTTTGAAACAAAATAATCAAAATTCATCCTTACCGTGTCCATGTGATTGCATGAGAGAGGAGAAGGTTGGGGAAGGGCACACACCTGCCCGCCTGTCAGCTTCAGTGACTGCGGATTGGGTGGAAGGGAGAGCAACGGGAGATCAGGCTGTGTGTTGCATGTCTGCCTGTCTACGCCCATTGCAGGGGCCCATGGCCTTTTGTAATTTGAAGAATAATTTGCTGAGAAAAGAGAACACAAAATTAAATATACATTATCTCACCAGTGTAAAATATGGCATTAAAAATTAGAAAAAATAAATGAAAATATTAACAGCAGTTGCCTCTGGAAGGTGAGATTATGTTTTCTCTTTTTTATTCTTGCCATTATTTTCCAAATTTTCTAAAATGAAAAAAAAAAAGTATAAATTACTATTGAAAGTATAATGGCCTCCACCTTCTCAGCAGCTGTTCTTGCCTTTACCTGCTATAACCTGGCCCCTGGCCACCTCCCCACCTGCCTTTGCTAAAGTTCATGTATCCTTTCAACAAAGTTATGGAATCCTAGGCACTAGGGATGAAGTAGGAACCAGGGCAAAGCTCCCACTCTCAGCATCCTTACATCCAGAGGGGCCATTTAGACCTCAGACTCAGAGACCTCCAAGACCCTCATCTCAGCCTCCCTCTGGTGCTCCATGTATCAGGTCACCTTTACCTGCGTCAAACAGCCCTCCAGGTCTCTTCCCACCATTCTGCTGGCCTCCCTGCCCCCTACTCTGTCATCTTGTCCTTTGTCCTTCATACACGGAAGGTGTTCCTCTGTTCTGAGCCCCCTTCACCTGTTTCCTCATCGTTGATACCCAGGTGCTGAGTCAGAAAGTGCAGAACTGAGCCAGTCTGAGCCCAGGCAGCAGTCAGGTGCTGGGATGGTGGCGAATGTTGGCATCAGTGGCTGTCCAGGACACGCGTGAGGGTAGCCCTGAAAGTGCAGCCCTTGTGGGATCTGTGCTCCGGAAGTACTCTGTGCATCCCTTCATCAGGGAGCTGCCATGTGGGTGTATTTGCTTACGTGTAGCCTGTGATCTGAGCCCCCTGGTCCATCACAGGTCTAACCTAGAGGAATGAATGCACGCACGCACGCACGCACGCACGCACGCACGCACGTACGAGCGAATGAATGACGTGATACAGAGACATTACTAGGCGGGGGTTAGAGTGGGAGCCCAGAGGGTGGGGCGTCCTTCGCAGTGAGGGAAGTGAACTGGGGGCACTCCTTTGGAAGTCGTGGATACTGAAGTCTTATTCTTATTTCATGGTTACTGAGGCTGACTATTTTTCTAGTTTCTGGGCTACTTACGTCTTCTTTTGTGAACTAACTTGTTCAAGACTCTGTCTGGTCGTTCAGTGACAGCCCTTGCTGCTTTCTTATTGATTAGTTAGAGTTCTTTCTGTATCAAGGATATTACTTTCTACTCACATTTTTGTATGCCTTTTGATTTTGATTCTGTTTTTCACATACCACCATGAATACTTTTTGGATAAAACTATCAACCTTATATAGTATCTTCCACATCAATCTTGTAGTATCTTCCATAGCTTTTATGTTCAGAAAATTACAGTTACAGAATTATTTGCCTGTATTTTCTTCTGATCATTTTTTGGGCTTCATTTTTTTAAAACTTATATCTTTTTTAAAAATATATATTTTATTGATTATGCTATTTCAGTTGTTTCTCCCCCTTCATTCCCCTCCACCCTGCACACCCCCTCCTACCCACATTCCCCCCCTTTAGTTCATGTCCATGTGTCATAAGTTCTTTAGTTCTACATTTCCCACACTATTCTTGCCCTCCCCCTGTCTATTTTCTACCCACTGTCTATGCTACTTATTCTCTGTACCTTGTCCCCCTCTCTCCTCCTCCCACTCCCCTGTTGCTAACCCTCCATGTGATCTCCATTTCTGTGTTTCTGCTCCTGTTCTAGATGTTTGCTTAGTTTGCTTTTGTTTTAGGTGTGGTTGTTAAAACCTGTGAGTTTGCTGTCTTTTTACTGTTCATATTTTTTATCTTCTTTTTCTTAGATAAGTCCCTTTAACATTTCATGTAATAAGGGCTTGGTGATGATGAACTCCTTGAACTTGACCTTATCTGAGAAGCACTTTATCTGCCCTTCCCTTCTAAATGACAGCTTCACTGGATAGAGCAATCTTGGATGTAGGTCCTTGACTTTCATGACTTGGAGTACCTCTTTCCAGCCCCTTCTTGCCTGGAAGGTCTCATGAGAAATCCTCTGACAGTCTGATGGGAACTCCTTTGTAGGTTACTGTCCCCTTATCCCTTGCTGCTTCTAGAATTCTCTCCTTCATTTTCATCTTGGCTAATGTAATGATGATGTGCCTTGGTGTGTTCCTCCTTGGGTCCACCTTCTTTGGGACTCTCTGAGCTTCCTGGACTTCCTGGTAGTCCTTTTCCTTTGCCAGATTGGGGAAGTTCTCCTTTATTATTTGTTCAAATAAGCTTT